>JAZGTK010019134.1:0-11525 GCA_036877625.1 Ambastaia sidthimunki | reverse complement strand
ACACACACACTCACACACACACTCACACACACACTCACACACACACTCACACACACACTCACTCACACACTCACTCACACACTCACTCACACACTCACTCACAAACACACAGTTCTTGCAGTAACGCTAAGTTTAACTTTATATATCATAAATACATATATCAAAAACATTAAGCAGTTAGTGGAATGTTTTAAAAACATTATGAATAAAAATAATAGATAACATTTTTAATGTTTGTTACTTATTGGAAATGTTAGATAAACGTTCTTATAACCTAAAATTGTTAGCTGGGAAGACACTTAAAAATGTGGATTTTCAGTTTTTAGGAGGTGCCACTGAGCACAGCGATTCTCAAACCAGTAAAACATTTTGAAATAGTTTTTGCCCACTTCATTCAAAACAAGGAATGAGCACTTGTAAAACTAAATCCTTTTTTCTGGTTTTACAAAGAAGTCAGTGAGTGCAAAGCATGAAATCTGAGCTTGTCCATCAATAGCCTGCAGAATCGCTCAGCTCAGTGTCTGTCCTCATAATGCCTCCGCACGCTCATGACACTACAAACAGAATCTGATCTCACACCACATCAGATTCAAACCGAGTCTGAACGCCCTTCATTCACAAAATTCTACACATGAGCAGAAACCGTGAAACATACACAGATGTTCTGCACTGATACAGGGCGATTGTAAATACAGTCTAAACAACAGAAAATAACATCATATCTTGCGTAGGCTGTGAATTGTTTTTCTCATCTATAAATACTGTACAGTTTTTACTGAGACTATATTAAAAGTATTGGATTCTAAAATTGATTCAATGCTGGAAATCTACAAAAATTTAGATTTTAAATAAAGTTTTACAGTGTAAAAAATTTAAAATATTTGAACAGTTGTGATACAACGTAGAATCTTTTTCTTTATTGAATTTATTCTAGGGTACTAATCATACAAGCAAATTTGTGACATCAACTTTAACTACTTTGTATAAAAGCCCAATTCCTCTTTCCATTAAAACACACAAGATGCAGAGATAAATTTGGATCAGCTTTTGCAAAAAGTTATTATTCAATATACCAAGACACAGCATATACTAAAACATTTAGAAATTCTGTTTTTTAATTAAACTTTTCTTTTAAATTCTTGTGCTGGCCAATTTGTTGTAGAAATAAATGCAAACTAATAGTATTTTTACTAGTGACCTCAGAAGTTCTGAACACACTGAATAATATGTGTTTAAACACAATAGTCAAGACATCAATCTTTGAAATATACAGACTTGAAATATACAATATATGTAATATTGTCACCTAGTTTTGGCATGAGAAAAGTGCAGGACTCTAAACACAACACTGGCTGTACTGGAGTCAGTCGGTGACACTGGAACTAATGTGAAGGACAGGTGGCACCACACATAAGTCCTGATATGTGAGTTAGTTCCTGTCAGCTGCTCAGTTTGCCTGATCTGCTTGAGTCTTCAGCCCCACCTCCAAACGTTTTACAACAGACAGGCCCCTCCCACCAGGAATCAAATCTCTGTAATTCATCCTTCTGACATCATGAGGTCATACTGCATCCATTAAAGATGCAATCCATCACTGCAGCGACTGGTGGTCCGGTTGCTGTGTGGCGGCAGCAGAAGCCATCACCTGGGTGGGCATCATTCATCCACTTCAAAAAAAGTACCACTTATGTTAGCACTCAGGTGGTGCTGTTTGAGTAATGTTGTACTGTTCCTTTAAGAGACACCTGAGATCTGAGTGAATAAAACAGCTAACAATGTTCTCAAAACATTTCTCTAAAACTTCCCTCAAAGTTATCAAAAACGTTCCTGCAGTAACATTAGTATAACTTAGACGTTCTATTTCATATATCAAAAAATTTATTCTTAGGTTGTTAGTGGAACAATTTAAAAATGTTTGCAATAATGTTAATGGAACAATTACAAAAGAGGAGTTTTAAAAAATCCTAGAATTTTCTAAATAATATTTTAAATGTTTTTGAAAGCGTTATGGAAATATTCTTGCAACCTAGCTAAAACAACCATCTGGCCAATAATCTCTTCAAACGAGATATGAATAAAATTGCTTAAGGGGAACAAACATTTAATTTAGGCCTGCTCAAAGAACACAGAAATTGTTTATTGTTCATCGACAAAAGCAGTTGTGGGACTGACAAAAAACACTTAATCGTCTATCACTAATTATAATTAATAAAAACTATAACATGACTATTGTCACTGCAGCAAACAGTGACTCCAGTCCTCCATTCCAAACCACAAACAGTGCGTGTAGTCAGATTGACACTTCCACACTGAGCCCGCCCTGCCAACTCGTGGAGGGGACACCCACAGTGACGGAAGTGATCTTCATTTCTGCCACGTAACCTGGACTGAGAGGAATCTGACATGTTGTGGACATGCCAGCGCCCCTGAGCGCTCCAACAGGAAAGCGTAGTATCCGTGCTGATTTTTATGAATGAGCGTTGAGAGCGAAGGATGAATCACGACTTCTGTTCAACGTTAGCCAGAAGGCAACAGCCAGATCCACACACACACACACACACACACACACACAAAACACACACACATTCATGCCTACAGTGTCTGCCTACCTCACACAAAACCACCAGACACTGCAAGCAAACATGCAGGAAAATGTGTATGGATGGAGATAAAGCCACATGAGACATGTGACAAAGAGGAAGACGTATGTATAGGTGTGGCTTGGGCGTCTGTGTGGATTTTGTGGTCGACAAAAGAGTCCGCGGTCTATGAATATACCCACTGATGTAAAGAAAAGTCTTATCTATCAGATAATCTTCAGCAAACTGCACATATCCCATAATTCTCTAGTCTTCACTGCATATAAGCCACTAACATTAGCGCTATCAGAACCAATTTTCCGCTACATAATTAACGCTGCAATCCGTAACGTTTTTGGGTTAGAAATGAAAAAAATAAGTTATTGAGCAAATACATAAAAGATCAGTATTCAACAACATTTTCCTCTTCCTCAATTCACAACATTCATCATAATGATTTATAGTTTAAGCTGACACAGTCAGGTATGAGTTCTGCAGTTTTATATTTCAAACAGTGGTGGCGGTAGAGAGGCAAAAGTTAAGGACTGCAGCTTCAACAGTCTATAAATTTACAGCCTATAAATGTGAGGAAACTTATGGATGTATAGATGGTTGTTTTATTACTCCACAGCTGTCTGAATCCCCCAGCTGTTGCCATAGAAACAAACACCTCAGTTTCTGTATTCCTGTTGCTCGTCTATTAAGGGTTCAAAGTCTTGTGGAGACCAGTGAAGCAATTGAGCAGAAACCCACTTGTGACTGAGAAGATCTGGTCATCTTGCCTGAGGATTCCGATGGACTTCACAGCAGACTCTGATCAGATTACTGAAGGTAACAAGATTTGTGTCATCTGGAGAAGGAGAAGAACTGAAAGCTTTGAGGAGAGAAGGTCAGCACTCTGCTCACCCTACAGACCACAGACAGGTCACGATTACCAACAAATTGTTTACATTTTAGCATGAAACCAGGTAGTTCTTAAGACTGACTAGCAGTTTTTCTTTGTTTGTACATTCCAACAAAAAAGTTTATTTTGAGTATTTGGATATGAAATAAGTTTTTGCCTGGAGGTCTTGTTTTCTAGCTTCCTCACAAAGTGCTTGAAAAAAAGCATTACAAGTGTAATAACTCCCACACATGTCTAGGCAGGGGGCAAGGATTACACACACAACCTACAGGGAAAATCTACACAGCTAACTTCACGAGAGACAGACAGACAGTCACTCTCATTACTAAACACTGAGCTCAGCTTTGTCTGGAGAGCAGAAAGGAAGTTTGTACCAGTTTAACAGTCATTAGAGAGTGATATCAGAGCTTATCTCTGCTTTATACATCTGTGTATTATGTGGCACAGTTAGAGAATGCAAACAATTCCAGCTATGCGGACCACCGAGGATTCAAAAAGGTTTGATCGGAAGATCAGCTAGCCTTCAGGGTAACAGTGAGAGTTTGTGTTGTTGTTTGTGTTTGTATAGCTGGTCTAAAACCCAGGCTGGACCTTGTTATCGAAAATCCTCTCCTCCCCCTGTCTGGGGAGGTGGGTCTTTGCGAGCATTTTTGGGGCGGGGGGAGACACGCTTGTCTGGTATGAAGTGACCTCCTGAGGGGCCCTTTCAAAAGAGGCAACAGCGCAGAAGGTGCAGTAACAAAACCCAAACGACACACACATGCACGAAAAGAGCAAAAACACGCAATGTCAGCAAGGCCACAACCGAGCAAACAACTGGATGGGTGACTTGAGTACGAGGCAGGCGGGTGGCATGGGCCGGGAGTGTAAACAGTGAGGAAAGCTATCTAACGGCTGGAGCTGTTAACAGCCTGAGATAAGAGCCCCGGAAAAGAGAGGGCAGGAAATAGCAGTAAAACTGTTGAGAGGGGGCCGTAAAGGAAAAACAACAGACAAAATAAGTGGGAGAGGAGGAGAGGTTGGCGGGAAGAAAGGAGGAGATTTGGGAGGGGTGACGGTTGCTCCCCCTCACAGGGGAGGTAGTGGGAGTCTTGTTTGGGCTTATACACTTGACATTTGTGTGACATTTTCTCTCAGCGCATGGCCTCAGAGGGACCCGGGGGTGTCCGTTAGATACCCCACACCCCCCGCCACACTGACCCCCCTATTCCCAACTCCAACTTGCCGTTGCAAAACATCTTAGGAGACAAAGAGCAGACACGCACTGAAAATCACACATGCACAGATCACAAAAATAATCATACCAACAGTCACCACCAGGGGTGCCATTTAGACTTCACAGAAACAGAGTAACACAACTCTCTTAAATGAAGTAAACAGTCTCATGTAAAAGTTACTACATACATGCTATAATTCATACAGTCCCAAAATCTATTCTTCTCAAAATCTTTCTAAACAATGAAGATAAATATCAACAGGTGAAAACTTTAAAAGGAACTTTCAGAATGTCTTAGTATTTGGTATGTCCCTGTTTTAATTTAAAACTGCAATCAGTAACTTTTGTCTCTCTGTTGCCATCTCTGTTTGAAACACAAAACTGCAGGTTACTTTACATACTTTTCTTTACATATGCTGAAATCAAATGAAGCCAAACTGATATTTCCTGGGAAACCGTACCTGGCAGCTCAAATTATAAATCATCACTTTACACCATTGTTAACACTGTTTAAGCCATTATAAACACTGATCTGTTATCTGCTTGCTCAGTAACTCATTTTTGTTTATTTTTAACCAAAAAAGTTACAGATTGCAGCTTTAATAGCAACAAATACTCTGACAAAGATTTAACAAGTTGATGAAAAACCAGATGATCTATGTTTTCCCACCATGATTTGAGATGGTTCCAGTGAGCATTTTGTGTGCTTTAAAGAAGGCAAGGACATCTGACCTGTTAAACAAAGTAAACATGGCCAATGTCACAAATTTGCCTTTTCATGACCTAGAAAAAGATTTCCATTTCCTCTCCATCGTGCTTTGGCTTAAAGGTTGTTAAAGTTTGTTTCCAGGTTTAAAAAAAAAATTTTTAAAGTGGTCTTACACTTCTGGACCCCACTGTAGTTGTCAGAAATGGGCTCAACAGCTATAATTCTTTTCCAAGCTTTCTGAAACATCTATTACTAAATGAAAAGAACATCCACTTTTCTATCAGCCACGTTTGATTATCTAAGTCTAAGCAGGTCGTCAAACATCTGACAGGTCCAAGTGCCATGAAGACAAACAGCACTGTAATGGAAACTGCATTACAAACGGAAAGTCCACCCACTTCAGACAAGCGCATTCACACAAAGAGTGTGACGGTGTCAGGTGCGTGCAAGAACATGCATGGAATGCTTTAATGGTCCTGCGTTTACAAAAAAAAGAAAACAATAGTGTTGCTGTGGACCCCCATCTCATAACAAACACATACGCGGTCTCGCTTCGAGACGCACACACGCAGAAGCCGATCTGTGATTGGTCGCTGACGGCAACTCTTGGTGCTGTAATTAGAGAGAGAGGACAGATCCAAATTGACTACAAAACCACTGCATGCCCTTGAAGAAACATCTGTGCCCAAGAAAAACAAGGCAATTATGCTGAGGAGGGTGGAGAAGACAGAGTCCGACAAACTGAGTGACTCTCTGAGGCTACGCCGCCATCACGCCGACAACGTATCCGATTCATTTTCGTTTGTTCGGACACGTCAATAAACTGGTTACTCACAAGTTCCCCAGAAGTTTGCCAATGCATTTTACTAGTTAAATAAATGTTTAGTTCAATACTGCTGCTCATCATTGTGTTTTAATTACGTTAAACAAAGCACCATATCTTGCGTTGTTAGTAATTATAACGTGACCCACAGAGATAAAGAACAAACCTTTGTTTACAAATCACACATCATTCGGTTTAATCACCAACGTTCCTCCTCAAGTCAACAAACAACCTGCTTTACTATTTATTACTTAGTTTTACTTGGTAAAGTGACATTTGTGGTCTATAAGACAGGCAGTTAAAAAGTATGATGGATGAAGAGAGGTAGCATCGACTGAAAAAGAAAGTCGTTTTAGGGGCTGAGCAAATAATTCTACTTCAATGAAAAATTACCATAACTTTACTTTTTACTTTCTGTTATGTATACCAATCGTTCACAATAACAATGACAAAGTAAATGGGCCAATTCTGATTTCCTATGGGCTGTAAGTTTATTTAAAATGACCTTGACTTTCTGTCAGCCTCAACCTGAGAAAACAACATGCCCCCCATCTCTGCTGTCTATCCTAGCTAGCTCTCATCAGGTGCCATCTTTCTCACCAACACGTGCGTTTCACAAACACACGGCGCTGTCGACAGCTCGTAAAACGTAGGGAAATACCGGGGTGTGATTTTCATAGACAAATTGTACGTTCTTTTTGAGGTTGCGTGTGGTAACGCTGACGGGAAACGTACACAATCGGACAGGTGGTGGTTTGCTGTTTGTTCCAGTGAGTTCTGGGGAGCACAGATCAGTCAGCTGGACCATTACTGAGTCCTTTCTTCTCCGACTGCCAGTCGTCATCTTTGTTCAGGTGTCTGAGCCCTGGATACAGGTGACTCACACCACCCCCACCTCTGCAAAGGCATAAACAGCATTCAGACACCAGATTACCATACCGAACAGGTGTGCAGGGGGGCAAGTGCCGACACGATGTGGGCGGCACTGCCGGGAAAGAGACTGTATCAGCAACACAGAGGGGATTCGCTGTAAGAAAGGACACTCGCTTGGAAAGTTACTCACTGCTGTGGATCGAATCTCCTGGTAGGAGACACAACGACCGACACAGCGTGTCACCTCCATGCTTTCCTCAAACACATCCTCCACATTATTGTTCAATACAAAGAATTCCAATAGCAACAATAAACAATCCGGCCAGAACAGAGCGCGTTTCTAAGGAGGGCTGATTTCCTTTGTTTGTTTTAGGCGGAGGGAAGGTGGTTCTAAGATCACCTCCCCAGGCCTGGAACTCTCACGTTCTTCAGGTCTTCTGAAGGCCTGGGATGGGAGAGCGCTCTGGCATTCTCATTCATTATGCTTTTCCCACCATTCTTGTGTGCTTGGGAGAGGAAGAGCCTTGGAGCAAACATTCACAAGGATAGTCCACTTTCCCAGGCATTCCCAGTCAGATGTAAGGGATATGCTGGCATTTATAGCTATGGACCTCCTGGCTATAGAGATAAAACAGCCCTATCTACAACAGCGGCCTTTGGTGCATGTAAGTGTTACGGAGACATCTGACCTTGGAAGTACACAGAACAAAGCCAAAGGGGGTTACCACACCCAACATTCCCAACATTAAACATCTATACAATAGAAAAGCTTTGAGCCAACTACACAGGAGAATACATCTACAACAAGGGTCAAACCATTTTTACCAGGCTTTTAAAGGTTAGTAATGAAAGCAAATACAATGCGTAGATTTTTTTGTACAATATTCTAATACTTACAAATGTACTAATCCAATATTTACAAATAGAATATGTGCATTATTCATTAAGAAGGTTTGTACATTTTGAAACTGAGACGGACTAAAATACTTCTGTTAATTGGACAAGCAAACATGATTATTGCAGAGAATCTCAAAATTCTTAAAGAAGAAAGAAAAAACAATCAAGCTAAACAGCAGAAAATGGTGATACCAGATTCAGGGTTGCAATACAAACAACTTTGTCTTCAAAAAGAACAATTTTCTGCATTATTACCCAATGAATAAAGGTCATTATTTTCCTCAACTATTTTCTCTGTACGGCTTCTAAAGGAACATCACCTCAGGTCACAATATTCCTTGTTTTCTTTTCAGAGAAGGGAGACGGATTAAAGAACCTTACATCCTCAGTCTCACGTCAAAGCCCTTAATGAACTGGTAGACAGTCTGGTCATAACCCTCCCACCAAAACATAGATTACACTTAACAAATATTTACCTGACAAGACCCTGCCAGAGAAACATTCCTCTAGCTCCTAAAAAAAGCAAACATCTACTCCATCAGTATTGGAGCTAATGTTATGTAACTAATCTTATGCAATTTTATACTTATTAAATTTGCCCAATTTATATTGCAACTCATTTAGATTCCACACAAATAAATAAAGTTAAATTCAAACTTGTGTAAAACCATCAGAAATAACATCTGACTTTACTTAAACAGCAGCAAGGTTCAGAGAAAGATATTTCTGATTGGTCGGTTCTTACCCTTCTGGCAGTGATTGGACGTCCAGCAGCGGTAACTGTAGTTGTCATTGAAGCTGGTTCTGATGCACTGCGGCCTATCTTCCATTATACCTGGACAAACATCTCCACACTCCTTGGATTGCTTGTTCCCGGCAATGTAGTTGTTAAACTCTGCATCCATAATGAGTGACCAGTCCACCGAGTCCAAGTAGCAAAGCTCCGGGTTCTTCTCGATTCTGATGGCCCCTCTTGTGATGTTCCTCAGATTGTAAAGACCAATCTCCTTCAGGCTGGTCATTTCGAAGATGACCAGGGCGTAGTTGTAGAACAGGTTGCGTCCGTGGATGACACTGAGGTTGGGGAAGAGCACACTGAGGCTATCCAGGCCGGAGACACGGAACAGGAGAAGGTAATCTGTCACCATGGTCAGCTTGGGAAAGGACAGGGAGCGAAAGTGCTCCTGGTTGAGATTGTTGTTCTTGTCTCCAATGAGGAGGATCTGCAGGTAGCCCTCCACCACCGTGCAGTTCTCCAGCTTCCTGAACTCACTGATGTCATTGCGAATATCAATGTGAGGACCACAGACTGTGGAGAAAAGAGAAATTGTCCAGTTAGATCTTTATTTGATCAAACACTGCTACAGATATTTACATTTATGCCTTTTGTAGATGCCATATTTATCCTAAACGACTTACAGTTCATTTTACCCATGCATTTATCACTTTGTGTTCTCTGGGAATCAAACCCATGACTATGGTGTTGCTAGCTTTACTAGTTAATCCACAAGTACATTTAAAGCTGCAATCCATAACTTTTCCCTCTCTATCTCTAGTTAATGTTACAGACTGCAGCTTTAAAAGTTATTTTTGTCCAATTTTGTCTGTCATTCACAACAGTTAATTGAGTTAATTACATTAGTTGATGTAATTAATTAATTTAGTTTAATTTAATCAAATTATGTATTGCTGATCAGCCTATTCAATTAATCAAGAGCATGAACATAATCCACTATAACAATTCGTTGTAGATAACAATGTGTGTGCCAAAAACTCTATTGCATGAATGATGTTAAAGAGTTACACAATTATCTTTACTATTACGCAAATGTCAAAACCCTTGAAATGTGGTTAAACAGTAGCATGATCCTAACAAAAGGGACATTGCGATAAAACATGAGTGAAGGACACTGGGATTTAAATCTTACAGCACTTCTAATGTGAAAGGAGACATTTACATCATGATAACAAAACAAATGTTGGATGGTAAATCCCTCCCCCATAAAAAAAAAAGTGTTGTTAGGGTTTCATGAGACTTTTAGGCAGTGCTCTGCAATAAGAGGCTATCAGCAGAAGAAATGTCTTGACATATGAGCTCCTCTGGCTAAACCTTTTATGTTCTTAGAACGGCTTAGGTCACCCTTCTCTGATAGTCTCTACAGACAATAACACGCAGCTTCAGCTCTGAGACGCATGGAAATGTTTTTCAATACGGCTGCCTAAACACGCGGCCACACGCAGAACAAACTTATTAATATGTTTTCTCAACCCGGACGAAAATAGCCCGCCGCGACTCACTGAAGACTGTGAACTTTTTAGGAACGCTGGAACGTTCTCCAATGGCCCAGCATGCACTGTTCTGACAGGAGGAAAATGCCTTTTCTGACATTAATTTCCTGCAGAAAAGAGACACGATTCATGAATCTAAATCTCATTTAAAGAGACTCCAGAGCTGGTGTGGCAAAAATAGTGAGTGTTCAGTTTAATAAGATGAATGGTTTTTATTTGCTCCTGACAGCGTATTATGCTGAACCAAATTTAGATCGGAAATGATTGCCATGCGAGAAAATACTATTTGCTGTCCCGTATCGCGGCAAGCCCCCCGAGGGCTACACTTGAGAGTCACGGAGATGCATGTCTCCTTTGTTTCATTGTGGCATTTTTTTCTCCTCCACAATCCCAAGAGGGAGAAGAGCTGGAGTGACTCGAACACAAAGACTAATTTGTTTGTTGGTAAAGAGAAACTTTAGTCTTCAGTTCCGGTCGAATCCATTAATAAATTCAGACTGTCTGGCAGGAGACAGAAAGAGAGATGGGGGGAGATGGGGGGAGAAACAGAGATGATGTCTGTCAGCTAAAAGACCAGAGAGGGTTTATACCAGAAACTGTGGGGTAAAACAAAACACTTGACAGCTAAAAGAGGTCATTCATTCATTCATGTAAAAAACACATTTGCTTTATACTTCAATTTCTCAATAAAGAGAAATAGATTCTTAATAAGAACAAACATGATGCTAATATTAGTAAATGAGTTAATTAATGCACACAAATAAATTACAAATAAAACTCCATTTGAAAACTTTTATTGAAAACAATATTTTTGATATTACAGCTCTCTCCTGTTGGTAGACTTTGGTATAATCACTGTTTCCACTTTCAGTAAATGCAGATCTCTGACAGCCACAGGTCACTGCTGATTACACAGGCATTAAATATATGATAAGCACATTTTAAACTACACAGACCTACAATATAATGAGATCCATCTAATGTTTGAAAACATAAAACTGGGACATTTTTGGCTCCCACGTTTTAAATATCTGGGGCATTTTTGTCACTTTGTGACATTGTTGCCCACAGGCCTGGTTAATTTCTGACCCTGTCACACACACACACACACAAACTCTTTCTGCCTCACTAACAGAATAGGAAATATGTACAATATGTGCTAAAAAAACTGCTGTTTTAAATGAAAACAATGAAGTCTCTCAAATCTCCGGAATCTGCTACACATGAAGTGTCCA
>JAZGTK010019133.1:0-11526 GCA_036877625.1 Ambastaia sidthimunki | reverse complement strand
TAACTTCTACCTTTCATATGCCATTTTGTTTTTTGCACACAAAGATATAAAAAATGAGGTGTAACTTTGATCTTCTGTGCCTAGCAAGATGTTTGTGTGCTAATTCAATATTATATAATACCACAAGTAAAAGGAACAAAGCCAAAATATAAAAATGCAACAAGATGTTCAATCAAGTCTACTCTTCATCCTATCAGCGGCCCAAGATTGGATTGTCCACTGACCAGAAGTGTGACTCAAGGAAGACCTTATACAGAGAGGAACTGTGTCATCATGTCAAATAGTCTGTAGATATAACCTCTATGCAGTCCTGACCCGATCCTGAAAAGGGGTGAACAAACAAGTTCATATATATTGGGTCCAGATTTGTTATTAACCCGAGAGGTCAAAGGTCACTTATGGGTGTTCCACCTATGGAAAGTAATTTAACACAACAACGCACCTATGGCAACTCATTATCAAGTGTTTGAGTTATAGAACTTTGCGACGTGTGCGGTGTAAAATGGATCAATATGTTCCTGTAAAGTTAATTCTTTTGTACCCTTGGACATGTTTTAGTATGAGAAGACTGATTCTCTTTAAAAAACACTTTTACTTTTTATATCGATAAAGAGGCAAATATGATTATCTTTCTTTTTTTATAATCTTTCCTAAATATAAATTGAAGGTTGCAAACCCCTAGGCTTAGTTAGTTTCAAGCTTTCAAGGGCACAAAAGCAACTTAAAATTAAAATAAAGGTTGTCCAGACACTATATTTCAAGTCTTGTAAAGTCATCTGATAGATTAGTGTGTGAACTTCAGATGTAATTGTCTTGTAATCTTCCTCTTCAGTGAGCTCTTAACTCAAGAACTTCTGTGACCGGATCACTGAGATGAACAGAGTCGAATTGCAAAACAAATCATTTAAACCACTTTTGTAAAATATATCAATCAATTCATTAGAAAGATCAGAATCAAAAGAACATTTTTCAAGTTTTTATTAGGAGGGACAAGTTGGATTTTCAACATTTTATGCAGTTTTTGTGACACTTTAATCGTGCTTATATACACTTTTCAAAGCTCAAGAACTTGCAGAAAAGGATAATTTATACTAAATTTCTTTTTGCCTTCCAATGAAGAAAGAAAATCATGTGAGTTTGGAACGACATGAAGGTAAGTAAAAAATGACAGAACTTTAAATTGTTTGAGAACCTGTGAAAGCAAAGCAATATTCATAAGCATGTTTATTTGTATAATAGGTTGTTTCATTCATCCTCTGTAATCTGTCTTGGCCAGACGTTTCTTCACATTAACAGCCCCAGTGGAACTCAGGAGAACTCGCCTGGGAAACATGTCATAGTTCTCTGATTACTTACCCACAGTTTGTCCTTTGCACTGTTGACAGGTGAGGTTTGTAGACGTTCCCCAGTGTAACTGAACCTAGAACAGTTTCACTGTCTCATTTTAAATGCTACACAGCAGTTCTGGGTAGGCCAGCTGATCTCAGATCAGCCTGAAATGCCCACCTTTGCCCGGTAACAGACTGGCATTTGAGTGGCAGAGCAAAAGGCCGTGAGCGTCTGTAGGCAGCTGGTACGCACCCCTGGCATCCAGGTCCATGAATGTTAATGTGATGCTGTAAATCTCACGGGTACCACATCTCTCCATGGTGACTTCATGCTAATTTACATATCCCGTCAGTCATAATGTCTTCTATTTAAAGAGAAAGAGACAGAAACCGGAATGGGCTACAGAAAGGAAGTACATGTATTTATGTATTTACCTGTTTTTTATTTCTGGAGTTTATTGTCTTTAAGGGGGAAAAACTGCGAGGAATCTATTTTTTCTGGATATTTTGAGATGAAAGCTTGATGTACAATGAAAACAACTGACTCACATAACTTTCAGAGCTAAAAGCTTCTTCCTCAGTCCAAAAAGTTCATCGAAACAGCTGGAAAGTCACAAATTCATGGTTCTTCTGGTGTCATGAACTTAAAAACATTAAGTCATGTCCATTTTATTCGTATAAAGCTTTGCACAATACATATTGTTTCAAAGCAGAAACTCATGCCCTAATAAGCAATATGTTGTTAACATGCATAAAATGTTACATTCTTGCAGTAATGTTAGAACATTTTAACTGGGTGATTGTTCCACTTCAAAGAACCTATCAGCACTTTTCCTTATGGATTATACCTCATATTGTGATAATGATCTTATATCAGTTTTTTCTCTCTGTTTTTTTCAGCAGTCGTAATGCTGGCAGTGTTAAACGTGAACATGTGGGAACTCTTATGCTCCCAGCAGCCAATCTCTTCCAATCCACTTTATCTGACTGAAACTGTTTACACATTCAAAACTAATTAAGACTTTCATACAGGGACCCATTTATTTGCAATTTAAGTCTTCCCCCATTTCTTTTCCCCTCCACTTCTTCAAAATGTTACATGCTAATTTCTGTGCATGCCGGGACTTCGGTGGATGTGCTGTCTTGAATTGTTAAACACTTTTCAAAGTTTGAAATAATAAAATATCCTGTTGTGTGAAGTCTGGTCCTCTAGTTGGGCTGTAATGAGCAGATGAGTGAGTAATTTGAGGTGTTGGTAGAGATTGGCCGTCTGTGTGCGTGTTTGTGTGATTAAATTTGCGATAAGCTGGTGGTATGAGTTACACTCGAGGTGGCCGAGGTTCGGTGCTCAGGGCGAGCAAATAAGCAATTATTTCATTCATCGTCATCATCTTGTAAATTTTAACTGATTACTGTCAGGACGAATTTGTAATGACTGGCCATCAGGAGTTTGGCTGCAACTTTGTTTAAAACTGTTTTGTCTGCATATTTGTGGTTCACCAGAGTTTGTCATGAAGGACATAACTTTTAATCTGCCAAATATACTGTGAAAGAAGGCAACTTCAATTACTTGCTCTTTTTCTCATTTCTTTGATGAAAAATGTTGTTCACTTTGGCCTGACTGTTTTTATCGTTATCATCAGTCTTTGTCAAGTGAAGAAATCCGTTTCTATCACTCTTTGTTTGAAAAGTTTAATTTCATTTATTTTCCCGGTGAAACCCAATGCTCTCTACACTGTGTTACATAAAAGATTGATGAATTTTCTCTGCTGAGGTAATGTTATTCATTTCTGCCTCTTTTACGTCCTCAATGAAACACTGGACTGTAATAAGCAAAAGACATTAATATCTTTCTCCCTTGCTACAAAATTTACTTTCAGACAGGATGTGTTCCTGAACTCAGCTAACAATTTGTAAGGTTGTACCAACGTTTTCCTATCTCCATTAAGTGATAAAAACGTATTTTGACTTAAATTATTTTGAATATTCTGCGACCGTTAAAAACGTCTTGCTTGGTTAAGATAAGAATGTTAACGTAATGTTAAAATAACATTTTTAGACCTTTTGATATGAAATGTTTGTTAAAAAAAGGTTACTGCAAAACTGTTTTTGCTAACTTTAACTTCGAGAGAACTTTGTGAAAACGTTCTGAGAACGTTCCCTGTTAGCTGGGTTGCAGGCCCTCAGAATTATGAACCACTACTGCGATTGATTCAGTAGGATTATAACTGTGTAAATGTACTGCGGGTCTCTTAAGTGTCTGAATCAAAAATGAACAGAAAGTAAAAATGAGAACAGGAAACATAAATGAAGGTGAAGGTGATTCGACTGTAGGTTATGATATCTTCCTGAAGGCTTCATGTTTTTTGTTTAATATTGTTTAATATTTATACTTTGTTCCTGCAAAAGCATATAAAACAGCGCTTAGAACTTCTCTTGAGCACACTTGACACCTCATCTGGCTCTGATTGCTTGTTCCACTGACTATAAACTTACCTTGTGCTGTGTTGACTGACTGTAGAGTTCATCAGCAGAAGAGTGAGAAGATCTGAGTGCTCCCTTCAGCACTTTGAGGAATAGCTTGTAATTTCCTCCGGACAGAGTCATTATAATGGTCCTGTCTGTCTGAGGTTTATAGACCAGGAATAGCCCCACACACACTGGAGGAAGTCTCCCATCAGCAGAAGCTCAGTGTTGTGATTGTCAGCATTTGTGTGGTCAGAGATTGTGTGTGTGTGTGTGTGTGCGCATAGATGCCCAAATCCCACAGCTTACTGTTTGTCTGTGCTAGTGGAAATGTTAGAAATAAAAGCTGTTCTTTACTGGAGCATGTTGTACTGTTGCAAATATAAAAGGAAAAAAAATTATGTCCCAGTGTTTTGTGTGGAATAACGTGGCATTTTTTAAATATGCAGTAATTAATTTCTCATTGTAATAAATTTTACTTTTAAAGAAGTGAATAATTTAAAATCATATATACAAGCATGAGATGAAGACTGAGTAATAAGTCTAATAAAAGTTTTAGTTTAGATGGTGTGGATCTAATGGAGTTTTCAATGTTGAGATCACATGACCAGTCACAGAGTGAACTGCTTTATCATCCAGTGTGCCATAAACCCCCAAAATACTGAGTGCACCTTTTCAAAGGTTCCCCAGTTTGGGATTTTTGAAGGTTAGCTGTTATTTGACAGACACGAAGATAATGTGACTGATTGTGGATCATTCTGTTCCATTTGTTAATGCAGTCAATCTAGTAAAACACTTTCACAACACAAAAGCATGTGAGTGATTTCAGCTAATTACTCAAGGCTGCATTGAGCAGAAGAAACAGGTTTGTATATTTGGATAGTGTTTTGGTTCTAATTGAGCGTTCAGGAGTTTTTTTCTAACTAACTTCAAACCGGAGAGTTCATAGTACAGTATATGTTTTTCTCTCAATTAAGGGCCAAATAAGGAGAAGACAAATACAGCTGGTTAATGTCAAGGAGAAGCGAGGGAGCGCGGGAGAGAGTGATAGTCTGTTAGAGTGGACCACAGCGATTCTGTGTGTGCCGAACTGTTTGGCTTTCCATCGTCATGCAGTCTGAAATATTCTTCACACCTGCTGTGAATGCTGCACAGAATCAATCACGACCCTTTTGAGAACGTTTCTGCCACAATCTCTCCATTCGTTTATTTGAAAAGGAATCAGATCCCTCAAATCACACAGTGTGTGAAGTGTAAATAAGACGAGAAGGAAAGTATTAAGAACATTCTTGAGGTGTGACACATTATAAAGCATTATATCTCATCTCTGTTCTTGGAATGCAAGTGTGTGTGTGTGTGTGTGTGTGTGGACCTGGAACAAGTAACAGGAAATTCAAAATTGACAGTCGACTGCTGGCCAAACACCTGCCAAAGATAGCAGACATCTCGCCCTGGGTAATAGAGCTGTTCCAGATCACAATGATTGCATTCGAGTTTTGGGCTTTCAAAAACACAAGTGTAGACCAGACGATGTGTCGTTTAGTTTACTTTAGCACTTTTTTAATAATCATACAATGATTAAATAAGAAACTATGGAAGAAAATAAAGGAATTTGTTGTAACTGTGTCTATGTTGTAGTCAGAATTTCTGTCTAGCCATCTAAAAAAAATCTGATTTATTTCTGAAATTATAATTCTGGAATGTATAAGGTTGTGCTTGTTATTCCATTGATTTGCTCTTGTTTTAAAGGTGTGTGACTTCATGACGACTAGTCACAAGATGCAAGAACCAATGAGATTCAGCGATATCGATGCGTTCTGTGTTGTCTTTTATACAGATGTGTTTATATTCAAACACGCCATATCGATCGCTAAATACGCACAAAATATCAATTGTTTTCTTTCACAAATGTGTCATCCGCTTTAGAAGGCATTTATTAACCCCCTGGAGTCGTATGGATTACTTTTATGATGGATGGATGCGTCTTTTGGAGCTTCAAAATCTCGGGCACCATTCACTGCCATTTCAAACCTGAGAAGAGCCACAATATTATTTAATATAACTTTGATTCTGTTCGGCTGAAGGAATAAAGTCATATACACCTAGGACACCTTGAGGGTGAGGAATTTATGGGCTCATTTTCATTATGGGTGAACACCTCTTTTAAACAAAACTCCTTCATATGTGTTATGAATCAAGCAAAGTCTTGTTTTGACAAGACTGCATCTATCACAGAGTCACAGATGCTACACGATTACATTTACATTCACTGTCGTTGAATTTGAATTCATGTCTTTGAGTATCTACTGAATCTATATCGTGTGATTAATGACGTGGTTAGACAAACCACACCTTGCGTTATCAGCAGGAATATATGTGAACGTGTGCTGTGTGTTTGACAGGCCCTTTGTGATTGAGTGAGGTAATTTGTTTGCATCTCTTTAAATTCATCTCCCATGATACTGAATCCATGAAACATGTCCTCTTTTGTCACCTGTGGGGCGGCGTCTGCCCTTCAGAAAAGCAACATACCCAGTTTCAGACTCCCTGGCAATAAACGTCAAGCGTAGTTATAAGTCACTGAGTAAAGAGCAGGCTGTAAAACTCTTTGAGTGTATTAGCATGCAGAAATGGTGCTTAGTAACCCTGTTTGTTGTTTACATATCTCCATTTAGCAGGAGCACAGTCAGTGCTTGAAATCAGTCAACTCAGTACAACAGTCTCTTAAAAGGTTTTTCATACCTGTAACTGCTTTTCTCTGGCACAGATTTCTGCAGTCTGTCATTACAGCGTTTCATTTTACATAGCGGTTCTCGTCTGTTCTGATTGGTCACGTCTGTTCTGATTGGGTCGTGGATGGCATGGACAAACATTGCTAAATGCATGTACTAAAATGCAATTAGCCGTATAATTGCGCATGGTTAAGATAGCACCCTTGCTCTCACCCTTAAAAACAACGAACAAAACTATGCAGGGTACATATTGGTTCACTTCAAACAAGGACTGGTTTGTGCCAACCACAATGTGTTTGTGCCATCAGTTATTGGCTAACAGGAGCTAGAAAGCGTTTAATAAAAGAGACAGCTAGAAACTAAAATTGTCCATTTTCCTGTTTACTTCAGTTTACTTCATGACTTTAGTTTCAGCATGCAATGTAATAATTTTGGTTGTTCTCAATCTCATGCAGTTTTTTTTTTCTTATGCAACCCTTAAACAATGTTGAAGCTGCAACACATAACTTTGGTCTCTCTGGCGCCATCTCTGTTTAAAACATAACATTGCGTGTTACTTTCATTAGCTGAACTGACATTTCCTGGGGAATTGTACCCAACAGCTCAAATTTAAATAATTATTATAAACTTTCTGTTGCGAATTAAGAATGTTTAAAATGAGAATCTTTAAAAAGTTACAGATTGCAGTTTAATTACGTTTCAGTATTTGGGTTTAATTTTGTCGGAAGAATCTTTTTGTTACTGTGTTGTCATCACAAGATGTTGAATGTAAAATCAGCGTCCTGAGGCAAAACCAGATGAGAAGCTCCGTGTTAGACGTCCTGTTCTCATATTTAAAGCATATGAAAATCCTGCAGTGGCTTTGAACCAGGTATTAATACAGCTGAACCAAGTGAAGCTTTTTATTTCTTCTTTTTTCCAATTTCACACTCTTCCACTGTTATTTAAAGCTTCCCTTGAATAGTTCAAAGAGTTTAAAGCTAGTCTGAGCTACTCTGAATACCACCAGCATTATCGTAGTTTAATTGTTTTTTAGCTTTCCTGAATATCCAACGAATATCGATTAGATAGGATAGAACCGATTAATGATTATGTCTTTCCTTATAGATGGTCTATATCTTTCTATATCAGATCCTTGTGTCTTAACTGTGGCTCTGGCTATTGGCGGCTTACTCTGCTAATAGGAAACGTTCTCAGAACGTTGGCTAAGGTTCTTTAAAAATTAACTCAATGTTCTTGCAGTAATGTTAGAAGATTTCAATGCTACATATATCATATATATCAAAAATGTTATTTGTAAGTTTTATGAACATTACAGGATTTAGAAAATGTTTAAATAATGTTCTTATAACAGGCAATAATATATAAAAACATTTTTTAAAATGGACATTTTGAACATACCTAGAACTTTCAAAAAAACCATCTCTAATGTTTCTGTTACCTAATGGAAATGTTTGAGAAACATTCTTACAACCTAAAATTGTTAGCAGAGTCATATATCATGATGTATGTGGCTGTCTGGGTAAAGCAGATGTGTGTTTGCTACTGTTAGGTCCTTGTGTCATTTCTGCTGATGGCTTGTGAGCGTTTCATCTTTGGCACCCCACCAGACGGCTCTGAAGCAAAGTGTGTTGTGTTGCAAACATTTCACTCAATGTGCTAAAGAATCATCTCCAGTAGTGATGAAGACTTTGTACCTGACAGCCACAGTGAGACCAGCATGATGTAGAATGTGCTGGCTGATGGTCTGAAAGAATGACAGATAAGCTTTAATCTTAAAGTCTGTTTAAAGGCCTTGGACATACATTTCAAGTTGTTTACTAGCCGTGTCATAAAAATAGAAAAGACGGATATGTGAAAACCTGTGGATTACTGTGAGAGGTCAGTTCATCTTGCCACATTCTGTAGCACTAAGTTTTTTAGAAATAAATATATTGGAAAAACAAGAACAAAATCAAATGCACATTTGTACCTTGGTAGCTTGCAGAACTTGATTAAACATTGCAATGCTTCAGTCAGTCCAATTGTGTTGTGTCAGTTCGTCCACATGAGATTCAATATTGTACTATGTAGCATAGTATAGTCTATAGGGCTAGTTGGTATTAGTTATCTAATAGGCTAGCTGTTTATCTTATTCTTTGCCTGTGACATTATTGCTGTTTTGAGGGACATTAGCATTCAGTTCTGCTGCTGAACCTCACAGGCTCTTGCTAATCATAATTCTGTGACACTCTCCATGTCGATTTGCCTCATTACATGATTGACACCAGCGCCTCACTTCCATTAGAGGCACTTTAGGGTCTGTCAGTGTGTCACAGTATCTGTCATTTATTTTCAACTGTCTCTCTTTAATTCATCGATCTTGTTCATCATTAAACACAAACGTGCCTCAGTGTTGCTGTAGGCTGGCAGTCAGTTAGAGGTCAGACGGCCGGTGTTAAATATCATTGTGTCACACTTCTCTGTTTGCATATTTATTATTCTGGAATGTACGATTGACGGGGAAGCGTTCTCATTGGCTGCTGGCACAAAATAATGAAGTGCAAATTATAATTAAAAGCTAGTTTGTAAAAGGTTGGGTGTATATTTATCCAATATCCATTTTTATCCGGTATCACTTTTGCTTTGTATTTACAGAAGGGACACAATTTATTTTTGTATTTATTTATTTATTTTGTGCTAATTTGGGA
Source organism: Ambastaia sidthimunki (assembly GCA_036877625.1). Lineage (NCBI taxonomy): Eukaryota > Metazoa > Chordata > Actinopteri > Cypriniformes > Botiidae > Ambastaia > Ambastaia sidthimunki. The sequence goes on along the minus strand of JAZGTK010019133.1, from coordinate 2,310 downwards.
GCACATCTTTAAAAATAGATCACTTTGCTACAAAAACTGGCAGACAACAGTAGTTTAGCTGGTTAGCCCATGAGGACACGACAAGCTTAGCCAATTTCTGTTAGCACTAGCTAGTTTGATCAAGCACATATCAAGCAACATAACGTTGCGCAGGGAAATAAACTGAAGACTGAGTAGACAAATTACTTGTGTCGGAAACCTGTAGTGTCATGCCCGGTTAGGACACACAAGTGGATAGTAAACCAGCTCGGACCAGCACATAACAATTAATGATGTTTTGCCAGCTTAAGCTCCTGTAAAACCATAGATTGTCATAAGAAATTCCTTTCTTTAAGAAAGACAGACTGGTGTACAGTACACAGATTGTAAGTAGTCAGTATAAAGTTTTCTTCTCATGCGTGTCAGTATTATACTGAACTTAATGAGTACTTTTAAAAGTGTCTTTTTATTATTGATAAAAGTTTTTTGCTGAATGTGTCGAACATGAAAAAGATTTCCTAGAAGTGTTTTCTCCTTCAATAACTTATGTCAGCTCTGAATAATGTCAATATTTAATAAAAAGATTTTAAGGGATGAGTGTAACCTCATATTGTATTATTAATATGCCTCATTCGCCATCTAATAAGGAAATTCTCTAAAGGAGTTTGTCTCTGAAGGAACTTGCTCTTAAACTTTTGAAGATGACAGTAGATTTCCAGATTCCCTCTCTCTCTTTCCTGCTCTCTCTCACCCGCTGTCTCTCTTTGTGCTGACAGGAAACAACTGATTCCGATTCTTATTAACGAACAGATGGAAAGAAACAGACGGCATAAAACAGAAGTCTGATTAAATGGAAATGCACTTTTGGTAATTGAAAAAAGAAAATTGGTAAAGCAGATATCAGGTCAGGTTTCATATTTTGTGTCTTGAATTGGAAATATATCTGCACGGTTTGGGGAATTCTGGAAAAAAATCAATCGCAATGAGCTGTCATTGTATTTCAGCCTGTCTCAAAGCCACTGGGCTTTTTCTGGTCTGCCTGAGAGCGTGTGGGGGTAGAGAGAGTAAAACAAAGAAAATTTGAATGGATTTACATTCATTTCCTTTTTGGTAAAAACAAGCAAGACTTGGGGTTGTTGTCACTTTTTCTACAGTGAATATATTTCAGGGAAGGTTTATTTTTCTGTATTAGACTTTTGACTCTAAACCTTTAGTCATTGACATACAGCCATAACCCTCCATATAATTAAATTAAAGGGGAAGCAACTTTGTATAAATGTATCTCAAAGAATAATGTATGGTTAAAACCATTTAAAACTTCCTGGGGGTCTTCCAATCGATTGATCTGTATTTGAAATGCATAGGTGTTGGGCTGAGATGAGATGTGTGCAGTCATGTATAAAGGTTTTAATGAGGGTTTTCTGGAATGGAGAACTTGAAGACTTCAGGGTCAGTGAGGAGTCATGGATCTTCTACCTTCATGGCCTTCAAGTTCAAAACTTTCATAAATCTTTAAAAGTTAAAGAAGTAGTTAAACCAAAAATTACAATTCTGCCAGAATATTCCATTGTTCTCTTATAAAACATTAAAGAATACATTTAAAATAGTGTATTTTAATGATAGAAACCTTATAATGCATTTCCACAATTCTACACATAAACTTTTGTGTGTCTGTTTGTTTGTATGTATACATTCAAACCTTCCAAGTTTTAGGTTGTAAGAACATTTCCCTAACATTTCCATATCTCAAACATTGTACTAACACTCAAGAACTTTTTGATCATTTTAAGAGAACTTTTACAGAATGTTAGCCAATGTTCTGAGAACGTTTCATGTTGTCTAGGTTTGTCACTACAAAGAATACACTTTGACATTATTTTCACAGCTCATAACTGGAGGCAAGTTCTTTGCCTGACAGTGTTCAAATACATATTTTAATGCATTTTCATATTCTTTTGCATCCAGTCCATCTATCTTCTTTTGATGATGGCTTGTTCCTGCAGGGTGGTGATGATTAATCATGGCTGACTGTGAAGCCACTAATGGCGTTTGTGGTAGAGACTACAAGATGCCCATCTGGATGTCACACTGATGCTGTGTTTAATATTGGGCTTATGTCAAGCAATTATTAAAGACACCTCAGTGTTGTTGAAGACGGGTATTGTAGCCGGTTCTCTCTCTCTCTGATGCCGGGCATGTTTGCTGATTTGCGCATATGTTACCAGTTGGATACGGGCAGATTAACATATAAGCAGATGTTGTTCATTTTTGCCTGGGGGAACTTCAGGAGTGAAGCACAGGTCAATGTGAGTCTTAATTAGTGTTGTTTCC
>JAZGTK010019132.1:0-11526 GCA_036877625.1 Ambastaia sidthimunki | reverse complement strand
CCTAGATTAATCTGAGACTTTAAGTACCTTATCATTGCTGCTTATATTAAACACTTGTGAAACAACCAGTTATTTTCTGTCAAAATAGATATACAGCCTTGAACTTCTGTCTCTTGTTCCATTAGATGCTTGAAGATTTTATTTCAAGTTAAAACAATAGCTGTCTGTAGTCTTAATCTAAACTGAATCTGCACTGAGCCTTCTTTGACCTTTCTTCAAACTCGCTAAGCGTTAAGCAAGAGTTCAGCAGCTCGTACATACGTCTCTCAACCTGTCAACTCTGTAGAGAGACTGAGGAATTATTTACACAGGGAAAAAAACCCATATGAGACAGAGAGTGTGAGGCTGAGGTTTAAAGGACAAGAAGGAAGGAAACAGGAGATGAATAACAGGCCTGAATGACCAAGAAAACAGATAGGAAAGAACCTGAGATACCGACCGAGAGTCACAGTATGGCATGTGTCAAATCTAACTGAAATCTAAAGGCTTGATGGATTTAACAGAATATCTCCTAGTTTATGATAAGTGCAGACACTGGTTTCTTACACTCAGATCATGAATCCATTTATTCAGAATGTATCAAAGATGGCATACATAATAAAATGTAACTTGCAATTTTCTTTTAAAGGAAAAAATGTACTTTTCAGAAGTCTTTTGATAGTTTGTGATCCTTAGTCATTTGGTGTATGATGCCTTTGTTTGTACTCCTTATAGTACCTCAGTAACCTGTCAGATTTAAAAAAAAATTGGGTAATCCAGCCATAAAGAAAAGTGGGTGCAAAAACCACCCACATTTTTCAAGCTTTTGTATGCTGTTTAAAGGCAGAAACGCATTCATTCAGTGAAATTATGTGGTAAATTGAAAAAGATTCATGGCCCAGTGGTGAGGGAGAGAGTGACAGGGAGTGGGAGAGCTTTAAAGAGGTGATGAGAGAAAACACAGAGAATCATGGGAGTGAGATCAGAGGGGATTTTTCCTCCGTCTTTGAGAGCACAAGCTCACTAGACACTTGGGTGAAACAGACACGCACTGCCTGAAGGGCCGTTGATTAAAGCTGTCTCACTGTCTCTGTCTGTCTGTCTCTCACTTTCTACCCTCAGGTCTAATTAAAACACATCTGAGGTTCATCCAGTTCTGAATGGAGTGGGGGAAAGTTGCAGGAAGATTAGAACTGACACTTTTAAGATGAATGAAGAATGTGTTGTGGCTATTATCGCTTTCTTTTTCTGTCAAATTCATAGTTTCTGTTTCTCTCAAATTCATAGTTTTGGGACCCGGATGTGTGTATGGTTATAGAATGATGAGACTTATGGCAGGGTTATAAGTTATCAGCTTTTGTTATGCTGAGATCATGAGATAAAAAGACATAAATAAATAAGAATGGAGTCTTACCGTTTCTGGAGAAAAGCGTACTTGTGATTGTCTCTGCATATTAGGGTTAAATGGAATTGTTATAATATTAAAACCATTACATATTAACATTGGGAATGTTTTGGATTGAAAACGAATGACCCTTTAACTGTTGACAATCACATGGTGCATTTTAGCGAGACTTTCAGAATGGTACTGTACTAAACTTATGAAACTATACAAACAGACCTCATGGTACTTCCTGTAAACACAGTGAAATCACAAGGGATATATACTCATCAGTGCTTATAAAACAAACCACACAATATGTCAATACACAGAACGACTGATAAGTCTGTCGCATGACATTATTTCAGGATTAGCTCCATTACGCTGTAAGCTATAACATAACGTCAATGTAACACTGAAATAACAAATGATAAAGATCACCTTCAAATGTCTAATGAGCCTTAAAGGAACGTTCCGGGTTCAATACAAATTATGCTTTGTGTCATTACCATACCAGTAATCTGGATTAATCCCTTTATATTTGTCAGATGCTTTTATCCAAAGCGACTTACAGTGTATTTAAGATACAATTGATCAGTATGTGTGGTCCCTGAGAATCAACCACACAACCTGCTAACGCAATTCTCAACCAATTAAGCTACAGGAACAATTGAAAATAAGTTTGTGGCGACACTTTCAAAATTGGTTTGTATTTAAATGTTTGTTCCTTTGCAATAACTTGACCCATAGATGCAAATATATTATTGTCATTTTTTTGGAATGACATGAGAGTAAGTAAATGAGAAAGATTTCTGGTTGAATAATCCTTTTAACTTGAATGGAATCCGTAACATGTTCTTACACTAATCACTCAATCTTGTTTTATTTAGTAGTGCTATAATTTGTTCAGATTGATTCAACAACATTGAACGTTTTCTTTCATGCTCTTTTTGCTTTTCCTTCTTCATCCGCTTTTCCTCCGATCTCTCTCCTATGACTGTGACCTTTGAATTCTTGAGCTTGGTGTGTTTTTGTTGCTCAGGGTGAAAGCGCGGTCACTCTCATTAGGAGCACGGCCATGTTCAGGTCTTAGAAACACAGGATTACATTCGCTTCATTCTATGGGCTTATATCTGCACAAAAGAGAAGAGTGAGAAAGAAAGAGAGAGACCGAGAGCAAGCGAGAGTCTCCAACTGCTAAACTCCAGTCTAGCTTTGCTATGTCGAGCTCAAAGCCTAAATCAAAGCTAGAGATTATGTGGCCGCTGACCCGATAGAGTACAATAGAAAAAAGACAAGGTCAACTTTATTATCAGTGTGTGAGGCCTCTTTGAGAATCGGGTCAAATAGAACGCAGATTTTTATCTTCCATATATTTTTATCTTCCAAAATCTGACAGCAACACTTTGTTGTATGTTTACATTATTAATGTCGAACAGCTACTAAATACAAACTTTTCTGATCGAAAGGAAAGTTGTTAAACCTGTTTAAATATACTTAAATTATATTCCTAAATTATATCTTGGATATGCTGTAATATTTATGCTAAGCTCTTGCTGTAGTTAAATATATAAAGTGTTTTGTTTAATATTATTATTAGAAAAAATATTCACATGGTTATGCTCATATGCTGTGCGATGTACCATCAGGTTTGTTTGCAGCTGCCTTTGACAAAACATGGAAAGTCCCAAAACTGCCTTCCAGCTGTGAACTATACACCACCTTATTAAAAAAAACAGAACGAGAACGTTTTAACCTTATTTGCCCTTTGTTAACATGCATGGCTCTGCATTTCTGATTGAAAATGAAATGTTGCTGTAATGCAATAATCTGTAACTTAACGTAAATGTGATGTAAACCTTTAAATGTATAAATGTGCATATCACTTAACACAATTGTATGGTTTACACCCTTAAACAAAAGAAGACAAGAGAATAAAACGTTGATAAGAAAAGTTAAACTGTCGGAACTGTAAATGCCATTTGGAGATGCTTAGCATGTTTACTGTACTTAAGTTGTCTTAGTCTAATCCTTGAAATCTTTGAAATCATTCTTTCACAGGGAGTGTATTTGGGCTGATGGAGATGTTTCTATTATGTCTTCTTTGATTTTAAGAGGTATTTGTATTGTAGAATTGTATCATTGTCATCGCTGACTCCAGCAACAATGCTGCAACATGTTTTAAATGGACTAACCACAGATTTTGCCATGAACGTCCATGAACTTCACATGCCAAGATGACAGATACATCGCTAAGATGTGTGTAAATGTGTTTTGAAACTAAAGTGGGTAGGTAAAGCTCTGAATCATTTCCTTATAAACATAAGACCTGCCCCACCCGCGTTCTAAAGTATGAAAGGAATTTCCTCAATTCCTGGCAAGTCATTTTAAAGTGTTGTCGTTCCTTTTTATGTTTACATAATGTACGTCATTACATAATGCACTTTTAACCCTCCACACTAAATATGAAACTTTATTCATTTTAATTTCACTGAAAATCTTGCCTGGTTCCTGGTTTTCAATCATGACTCATCAAGTATGTATTTGTTTACATAAAGCCAAAAGTCCAGCAAAATTCATAAAAATGATACTTTATTGAGACTTTGTGGTACTTACCAGTCATCCTTTATTCCCATTATATGTACAACAACAGCCTAAACATTCTGCTAAATGCTTTTTTTGTTGCATGAATGAAGATAGATGATTTCTCTGTGTATCAGACTACACCATACTATACCTGTAATAGTTGGTTTTAACAGTTTCACACATGCATACACATGAGAGATCTTTACTCTTAAGTGTCATATTTTAGCTACTTTAATCAATATGTGTGTCTACAGGTTATCTGTGTGTGTGTGCAAGTAGTTGATTTGACTGTGATCACAGTAGACACGCAGGTCCAGAGTCTCAGCATGGCTAATTGCCTCCATTACAGTGTGGTGATGTGACGGCTGCCACACAAGGTCAATTGTCCCACTGCACTCCTCTGATCTGCCACAATAGATTAAAGAGACAGTAATGAAGGAAAGGGGACAGGTCTTTCAATGAAAGGTCAGCATGTACCCGACGTACATGGTTTCTCAATCCCCATCCAAAATCATTCCTACTGTAATCATGCTGTCTGGTCTGCTGACGTCAGTTGTCAGACAAGGTGCTGGATAATACTGGCTTTGTTGCTGCTTAATGGGCAACTTATGCTAAATGACAAAAAGGCCCAACAATGACAACCAGCTAATAGGGAACGTTCTCAGAACATTGGCTTATGTTTTCTAAAAGTTTTCTCAGAAGTTTCTCAGAAGTCTCAGAAGTTCTCTCCGAAGTTATCAAGAACGGTCTTGCAGTAACTTAAGTAGAACTTTTTAACATTATATATTATATCAAAATGTTATTAGGTGGTTAGTGCAATGTTAAAGTTGCAGAATTAATCAAATGTTTGGAATATGTTCTTAAAACCAAGCAATAACATTGAAACAGCATTTAGAAAACTGGATGTTTTGAGCATTCCTAGATTTTTAAAAAACATTTTTACTGTTTTTGTTAATGGCAATTTTAGGAAAACGTTCTTAGAACTAATAATTGTTAGCTGGGAGAAACTCCATAACATTGCCAAGGTCATGGGTTTGATTCTTGTGGAATGTATAGATTCAACCTCAAATCGCTTTGTTTAAAAGCCTTTGCCAAATGCAGCTAAGAAACAGGTGTTTATTTAACTATTGATGTAAGGGTTTTTAAAAAATATAAGCTTCACATCTTTTGCTTTAAAACCCTCTGGAATGTTGGCCAGTTTACTTTCATTGTAAGTGTATTATGTTAAAGCTACTTTTGCCTCTCTATCATTATCTGTGTTGGAAACATAAAATTTCTTTACTTTCTTTAGGTATGTTGAAGTCATATCAAGCCATACAGACCTTTTCTGGGAAATCGGACCAGACTTGCACCTACCTTTGCGAATCAGGGTAAGGAGACTTTTGAGGAGTTTTGATCACTGATCTGTGATGTACTGTGATAAGTCAATAGCTGATTTTTGTTCATTTTTAACCACAAAAATAATCAACATTATGCCACAAATGCTGTCAAATAGTTTTACTTGATTCTAACAATAGAAATGTATGTACCCGACAAGTTTAACTGCAAGTTCAACTAGCTAGCTGCCAGAGTTAGAGTTAACTGCAGTAAGTGACCATGAGCAACAGAGAGAGAGAGCACAGACACCTGACTGACTGATAGCAGCACTAATTCTCTGTTAGCAGATAATCTTCGCCAGCCTGACTGACAGCGTTATATGACAGTCTCTGTCCAGGTGCCTAGATCACTGTCAGCTCTAAAACATAGCTTAGCACGGCAGCGCTAACAAAACAACCGAGCCAGTGCAGCGTTCATCGCAGTAATTATATCATGCCTGAGGTAGACGGAGACACAGAGCCATGCAAATTCAGATTAAACCTGCAGCTGTGGGGGTTAGTGCGTGTCTGCGTGCGTGTTAGGGACAGGACCTTTTGATCAGTCGGGTGCTTAGGGGGCACGCTAATCGCTCCTGACAGGCCCTTTCCGACAGATTCAGTGACAAACTTGTCGATTTTGCGCTGGTTTTTGAACTCTTCCCTGCCCTGTCGGGACTTGTCAAGCAATCTGATGCCAGTGACCCAATTGTCCACTGGGCCCTTTCGGGTAACCCCAATGAGGTCTATACCCCAGACATTGTCTGCAAATGAACTCCAGAGCAGATTGCATTTTCTGGTAATTAAGACTGTTCTTTCTCCCCGCTTTGGCTTCACTCCACCTCTGTTCTGCTGAATGAAGCAGACACTTGGTTGGTGGGTTTGCATTAGCGTACGGGTTACCGCATAGGGCCACTTGCGCACTCGCGCAGGTGCTGGGTTTTCCCACCGTACCCTGTCGCTCATTAGGTCATCGTGATGATGGAAGCACATTTTGTTTAATTGAATTCTCATTAGTGTTGCTACAAAAGACCAGCCAGTGACCTCGTTGTGCCCCGGGGGCACCAAGCTTGTTATCTGCATATCCTTTCTTATAGAGTCTTTTATTATTGTTGTGAATGAACCGCGGTATGAGCATTACATGCAGGAATTAATGCATGTTGGTGTAAAGGGAGCTGAAGATTTGTTTTTATTTTTTGTGAATGATTTTCTTTAGATTTCACTCTTTGAGTGAAGTTTCTTTTACTTTTATTACATACCGTGAAGTCAAATGAAGCCTAACTGACATTTACTAGGAAATCGGACCTGACAGCTTGTATTATAAATCATTATTATGATTTATTATGATGGGGAAGGAGATCATTTTGAACACTGATCTGTCATGTTCTTGCTGAATAATTGATTTTTGTTCATTTTTAACCCAAAACAGTTACGGTTTGCAGCTTTATCTTTGCCAAAGCACATAGCAGGACATTCTGAGAGTCACTTCTGATCACCAATGTTTATAAGACAGCAACCACCAAAACCCACATGTGCACTAAATATACTTATGCATGTGCCTTTTACGGCTCCAGAATTATCCTTGATGGTAGAGTTTGCTTCCAAATAAGTCCTGAGACACATTATTTTTGAAAAGCACACCTCCCATGTGACTCCACCCTAGTAATCCTTCAGGCACCCATTCAGAGTCTCCTTCTAGACAAATATGGAAGTAAATACTTTAAAATAAAGTGTTCATATTTTTCATTTGTCTTTTTTATCCTCACACTTGCTAACCCACTCCAGGTGGACTGGCACTGGCATCCCAAGGAGGTGATTGGGAATTGCAATGGGGGCAAAGGGTGTCAAATCCCTAAAATGCAGGGAGAGGAACCCGATAGTGGCTGGGTGTTGGAGGTCTGGGCCGGGGCAGAAGGGTCTGGGGCTCCGGGTATTGAGGGCAGGATTATTGGGGACAGGCTGAGGAGAGATGAGGGCAGAGAGCAGTCTGACCCAGCGGGAGAGGGAGAGAAAGCTGGAGAAAGAAAGAAAGAGTTGCTGAGATGGGGGTTAAACATTCAAAGAGTTGCTAAGGGAAGGAATGAGAGTAAAGGAATTCCTTGAACCACAAGGTCAAGAGAGGTGTAGAAAAATAAGAGATAGAATCTTTGGACTGAACTATTGAAAACCAGAAGATTACTGAAGATTATTTCCTTATACCTATAGTAATGATATGGTACATTAGAGAACCATAAATGCTACTGTTTGAGCCTGAGGCTCTGATGTAAACAAACCAAAGTGATGCCATTTCACATAGTGAAAGGAAGGGGTCATATACTCCAAACATTTGTGGCTAAAAAGCAAATAAATATGATTAAACAATCTGCCCCATGCTTTACCTCTCTTACACTGTAAGCTCTAAAATAACAGCAATGTAACACTGCAATAATAGTTGATAAAGATCACTTCCAAATGTGTAAGATTTTAAAAAATGTTCCAGGTTCAATACAAGCCTCAAAAATACTTGCTATACGTTTACTAACTATTAATTTATTGAAAAATTATATTTAACTTTAAGCTTGCTGGGGTTATTGTTTGCCTGTAGTAATTATGATTCGCTCTATATAAAAACACAACATCTATGTTGTTATATTTGAATATGCCTGATAAACAGGTTTGCTTCACTAATATTCCAGGAGGACTCAACCTTCTGACAGATGAACCTATTTCTCTTTCATTCTTCCCTCTGATTGGCTCATTCTTTTCCTCTTCTCTCTCTGATGGCGTCTGAGACACAGGACGTCTCACACTGAAGTGCTGAAAGGCTTGGACATGTCCTGTGACAGACAGCAATGAAACAACTGCTGCTGGACCACACAGACACACACAGGCCTGAATTTTTGCATTTACCCTCTTTCATTGCAAATTCTCTCATCAACAAACCAGAAGCAAAACATGCAAAAACTTGTTGGTTTGTTATGTTAATCACTTTTTCATAGCTTAAAGGTGTTTATATCCAAATCAAGCAGTGCTTTTAAAGGTTAAACTGATCTTAACACACCCGGTCTATACAAACTAAATGCTCTTATCAGTACATAAATGTCACTGTTAATCTAAGAAATCTAAACAAAGCATGTCCATGTATAATCTATATGGGTTTGTTCTTTAATTTAAAAACCTTTCTTTAATATTTGCTTTTGCCAGATTTACCTAAATGTGATCTGATGTAGACTCATCAGGGAGTGACTGTCATTGAACCAACATATGAAGATTATTGAAAAAAACAGGCCATGACTCCTTCTAGTGGCCAGTGTAGGAATCGCAATACGACAGACAAGACAATGCACTGGGTGGCAATAACAAATTAAACCTTGAAAGAGAAGATAATGCGTGTCCCTGGTGTATAAGATTTTACTTCTTTTCAGGCAAGAAAACAGTGTTAATATTTCCAGGTTTTCCATGACCGATTTTATTATAACTGCATCCACAGTCACATGGTCAAGATAAACAAGCTGAAAAAGTTTAAAACTTTGTTCCTGAATTCATGCCCAGGTTTACTAGCACATTCAAGGCAACGTTTGGTCACAAATGTGTTTACAAATCCTCTTATCTTCATCAAGCAAAACACACAACTTATGTGGGTGGGAGACATCCCCCCCACCCCCACAGAGGAGAAAAAAAACAGTTAAACCCAAACCAAAAATGGACAAGACATTCCCACTGTTTACACATTAACAAACTGCAATGTTTAACTCACGTCTGTAGAAAAACATCAGATTCATTCTCCCGTCAGGCTCTGAGAAAGCACTGTTGGAGTTTTAATTAGTGTCTTTTAATATTTTAAAATTTAAAAAGGCTGAAAAAAGAGAAGAAACAAACCAAAAACATCATAAAATAAAACCTATCACAAAAATTGCACAATGTATTTAAATACAATCTAAAGACAGTCAAACTTTAAGAAATGTATTTGAAGACAGCTTTTGAAAATGTTAAGACATAGAAACAAACTTAAGAACAAAATTACATAATTTCATAACAGCTTAAGACTCAAATAAAAAGTCAAGCAAACAAGACTAGTTTAAGTGCTAAATTGTAAACATTAAGCCGAAAAACAAATGCAAGCATGCACACATATTCTCTTGATAGTAGCATAACAAGCAGCGTCAGTATTTTGGAGTTAAAACTTAACATATTAAACTGCTCTTTTCTTTTAGACAGCTGCTTCATGTCATTACACTGAACACAAGCTGAAAGGCACAAACTACAGTGACCTTTGACCTTGACACCTGCCCCTGTAGAGAGGGAGTGAGGACAGCAGGGATATCTGTGCTGCAGTGACACTGGCTTTGTGTAATATGAGCCGTCTCATCAGAGGCAGGTTCAGGTCAAGTTACTGTACGACAGATCAGATGCCCTCTGATCTTTTTGCAAATTGCTTTGAAATTTTCATTACATTCCTAGTATAGTTTGAACTTTTACAAAATCTTAAATGACAGCATGGCCCTTTTTTTATTAGACTTTGTTACTGCAGAAGTATTTTTCTTTAAAAAATACATCTGTTTTTTACCTTTACATTTTAACCTTTACATTTCTCGCTCGTGTTCCTCATTTGTCAGTCACTTTGGATAAAAGCTTTTAGTAAATGTATAAATGTTATTATGGTTGTGTAAGTCTGTTTTGGGTTTAGTGTTGCTTTGAAACAGTATTAACTTGCAGTAACACAGGACGATCGTTCATGATTAAACTTCAGCAGCTTAAACTGCAGTCGGTGGCTGAATTGATGCTTTTCCACTCTGTGGGTGTGTGGCTGTAAATCACGGATGGTCAAATGTGGATGATGTAATCAGTGGCCTCCTTCTGGGTTTCAGCTTAAGCGACCCGTAGCGTGGCTTTAAAAAACAAATAAAACGACATCAACGTTAGCTGCTGATAGTATGTACAACTACAGTACAACACTATGTTGTATTTATGTCCCCCATTTACTGTATTAATCACACACTTTGTAAATTTGTAAGGTTGTACATTTTGTGCCAGTATGTTATAAAGAGCATCTTGTGTGCCTTGATCCTGTTGTATAGGTATGCAGGGTAAATATCACAGTTTTGCTTATATATGATGATTATAGTGACTTAAATATTATTATAGTGACTTAAATAAATATATAGTGTCCCTGTAGCTCAGCTGATACAGAAAGGCTATGGATCATATTCCCAGGAAACAAACAGACCATTTTAATGCAGTTAAGGCACAAACATTCATGAAAATCAAAACCCTGGATGCACAAATATACCTCCTTGCGGGCTGCTTTGGCACGCGTGATTTTCACACTCTGAGATCTTCGCAGCCCCTTCTGCACTGATGCTTCATCTTCAGAGAAAACTCCATCTGTTTCCTCCTCAGGCCCCTCCCCTTCTTGTTTATATGGCTCTGTTGAAGAAATTGAGATTTAAAACATGTAACACACCTTATAAGCACCACTGGTCTCACGTGTAATTTGTTAATTGTGCCTTCCTGTAGCTCAACTGGTAGAGCATTGCGTTAGCAGCGCAAAGGTTGTGGGTTCGATCCCATGGAATAGAAGAAAAAAGTGTATACATTAAATTCACTGTAAGTCTCTTTGGATAAAAGCGTCTGCCAAATGAATAAATGTAAAATGTAAATGTTAAAATGTACTGCTTTAAAATGAAGAGGTAAAAATCAGACTATTAATGTCTAAACTGACAAATCTGTCTCTTCCTGTATTTGTGTACTGTCAAAACCATGTTTACATCCTTCTTTAACCACTAGAGGGAGACAAAATATTTATTTTGTCTCATTTAAGTTTCTTTGTCCTTGAGGTCTTACAATACTTCTTTTGATAACTTTATCTTTAGTTAAATTAGTAACCATTAAACTTACCAGAACCAACATTTCTCAGTTTAGCGTGCTGTAAGGCTCGTCGACTAGGGTTCGAGAACGCTGATTGGTCAGAGGGGATCTGCGTCAGGTCAGGAATACTGAAACTCCTCAGACGTTCACTAATGGCACCCTGTCCCTGTGACATCAGTCATGTGATCAGCTATGTCATAGTATGAATAAGCAAATACAGATTAATGATTTAAAAACAAAGTGGCAAGGAGCAGTTAATAATGTGTTAGCGATTGGTTAAAGCAGATTGGTTAAAGCAGGAAGCAGAGAGAAAACAAGTTACCTGAGACAGGTACAGTGACTACTATTGGAGATTAGTGTCGCATGTAGACAGAAAGAGAG
>JAZGTK010019131.1:0-11527 GCA_036877625.1 Ambastaia sidthimunki | reverse complement strand
GGCTAATGTATAAGGATGGTCCTTTAATCCTTCAGAACAGAGACAGATCAAGTTAATGAAACCTGTCACATCATTTATGCCTTAAGACAACTGAGCACAATTTAAAAAAGCCCGGCAGCAAAATTCAATTCAGTTCAGTTTTAGGAGATATTAAGAAACTGGTGGAACTTTAATACAGTGGTGGAGAATTTCAGCATGTTTAAAAATAAAGAGCATCGGTTCTGACCTGAGCTGGTGAAAACATTCATTTGTTTTAAACAACAAATGATTTGTTTAAATTAGACCTTTTTTATTTCATTAACTAAATTTACCCGTTAACTTTTAAAATACTGTTGCACTATTGCAAACAAAGCACACACTGTAAAAACCATCACATATCCCTGCTAACAAATTTAGGCTGTAAGAATGTTTTCCTAATGCTTTCATTAGGTAAAAAAAAGTTACAAAAGTTATTTATAATGTTCTGGGGTCATTCAAAACATCCAGTGACATATAACTTCAAAAAAGTTCTACTAATGTTACTGCAAGAACATTTTTAAAAACTTTGAGAACCTTGAGAGGAGTTTTAGAGAACAGAACGTTACACCCTAATATACACAACTGATAACAGAAACAATAACACAAAATATACCAATACTGTAACTTCTCAAACGTGAAGAGTCACGCAGAGAATTCTGGGAATTTCTGGCTGACCTGAGCAAATTCCTGTGATAACAGCTCCGAGATGTGTCACTGTTCAGAGTCCTACAGATCCGTACACAGGTCTGAGGAAGGGCTGCATTGAGTGGCTGTTGTAATTCTCAGACAGACAGGCCTGCAATCTCCAGTTTCCCAGACACAAATCCTGCTTATCTGCAGCAGGAATCCAGCCCTCCAATCCCACGACTTCCAGCAGCTAAACTCAACTAACCAAGAGCTACAAAAAGCAAAGAATTCTATCACACAGCTGGTAAACACTCCTGAAGCCGGCCAATGAAAAGGCATGTTGCCAACTAACAATTTTAGGTTGTAAGAATGTTTCCCTAACGTTTCCATTAAGTTACAAAAACATCAAAAACATGATTTTAAATGTTTCAGGAACGCTTAAAACGTCCAGCTTTTGGACATTGTATTACTGTTATTGTTTGATTATAAGAACATTTTTCAAACTTTTTTGAATACTGTAATGTTTTTAAAATGTTACACTAACAACTTACGATTACGTTTTGATATATACATTACAATGTTCAATGTCTACTAACATTATTGCAAGAATGTTTCTGATAACCTCCAGAGAACTTTCAGAGAGCGTTAGCCAGGGTTCTAAGACTGTTTCCTGTTAGCTGGGTTTGGGATCTCAGCTGATTCAGAGGTTTTCTCTGGGTTTGACTTTTTATTCAGCTGGTCATAAAGCAGATGATGCACTCATAACAGGACCAACATGAGCATCATTTTGTCCAGCTTGATCAACGAGCGCTCTGTAAAAACTTCACACAAGCAGAATCTGTAATGAATATGTCAGATTTCAGAATGCATGATGTAAATATACTGTATCTTTGGCACAGAAGATCTCAGAAGAAAAACAAGCTTACAGTCTTACAGTCAGTGTTGGTCAGCCTAAACTCTTTTCTTGTCTCTGAGGATTAGTGGAGGATGCCAGGAGACGAGATCTGGATTTTGTTCATCATTTGCAGATGGTGGTTCATAATGAGTTTCTGGCCATACAGGACGTTGTAGATTTAAACAGCTCTGAACAGGACAGCCTGCCAGATTGCAAAGATGTTGAGTGGATCTCTTACCCGTTGCATCTTGGCACATGAGCATCTTGCGTTTTGTCACAGTAACATAATCTAATTGTGTAAATATCAGCCCTCGCTGACAGCAAGATTCATCTTATGCTCGTGTTATTTTTAAAACTGATTTAATTTCCATGTTGCTTCAGTGCTTTGAATGTGAAATTGACTCTTGTAAACTGTAGCAATATATACATGAGATATCACTGTAATGTGACATAACATGATGGAAGATGAGGTCTGTAAACATGCCCACTGACTACCCTTTAATTTTAGCTGCTGTGACCGTACAACACCAGCTAACAGGGAACGTTCTCAAAGTTCTTGCAGTAACTTTAGTAGAACCTTTATATTGTTACATATCATATCAAAAACATTATTCCGAAGTTGTTAGTGGAACGTTTTAAAAACATTACAGAAGTTTAAAAAGTGTGAATAACGTTCTCATCACCCAAAAACTGAAATGTAAAAAAAAAGTCTTTTTTAATGTTTTTGTTACTGAAACGTTACTGAAATTCTTACAACCTAAAATTGTTGGCTGGGCTGTTGTCAGGTTATTAAAAATACACAGTTGGCATATGATTCCACACACAGTCAGCGCAGGAATGAAGGAATACTGTAAAACAACCAAGATTTCATCTGAAAACATACATCACACTCCAGTCTATCTGAAATTATTGCACCTCACTAAATCCAAACCATCTTCAATTTGTTCTGAAGACCTGATGGATTATTAAAAATGAACAGGCATAAATTATAAAAATGGTTCTTGGATTTTCACGAGACGGGCTTTGATGACAAATGTTCCAGTTTCTCCTGTGCGTGATGATTATGACAAACTGGCGTATCATAATTCACACCACCTACTCTAATGATATAAGTGATGACACGACATCTTAAACTATCGAGGGGTGCGTGAAGCACAGAGCGATCGGTGTGTCTGACACAACTGTCCTGCACTGAGTTCAAATGAAGCTTGTTTTAAAGGATAATACAGGCCCATCGCTGCCTTCTGTTATTGTTGTTTTCGTTTTTTGGCATCTGAAATGTGTTCCGGGGGTGGCGAGCGTTATTTTGATCTGATTTCGTGTTGATGTCTAAAAAAATATGATGTTTATTAGTTTCTTGCTGCTTTGTGCTTCATTATCCTGGCATGGCAGTTTAGTCTGGGGGGGTGTGGGGGGGTGTTTTTCATTAAACGCTTGTATCGGTACGAACGCTAATGGTGAACGTGGAGAGAACAGGAAATTAAAACCTACATTCATACGTGAGAAGCAAAATAAAAAATGCTTTCAGACAGACTCTTAATTCATTATAGGCTACAATGCAAAACTCACCATATGGTTTCACGAGTCTTTATTGATGAGCTGAGATGCAGAAGACGTCAAGTTCAGCCTGTTGACTTCCCAGTTTTACGTTGTAACGTTTCTGTAACATTTCCATTAAGTAACAAAAATGTTAAAAATGCTATTTTGATTGTTTTAGGAGCATTCAAAACATTGTTGCTTGGTTATGAGAACACTGTTTAAACATTTATTTAATCCTGCATTACATTCCACTAACTACTGAAGAATAACGTTTTTTTAATATAAGGTTAAAATAAACATTCTACTAACGTTACTGCAAGAATGTTTTTGATAACTCTGAGAGACGTTTTGGAGAACATAAGCAAACATTCTGAGAATGTTACCTGTTAGCTGGCTCTGTGTAATTTGTTCAGAAGACTGTATTCATCTTTAGATGGTAATCTGAACCTCTGACTGTTATATTGTTGGTATGTCAGAGGCGTGTGAGGGTGGGACACAATTGTTTTCACATATTCATCAACCCATCGCAGATTTTCTTTCATTACAGTTGATAGCAGAAGGAACACAAAGCACATTTGGGCCTCTGTGCACCATAAAGAACATAATCAATTCTTTATTATGGCATTCAGGAGGCTGGAAGGCTGGAGGGCCGTCAGACGGGGGGAAATGATATTGCCGCAGACTAAGAGAAGATAAATTCACGTGTGGAGCTTTCGGTAATAGCAAACGGGACCAGACACTGTCCAGTCCATACGAGTGATAATAAACGACAGCTGGACAACGACCCACGGTGTGTCGCTTTAGATGACAATGTGACGCTAGCGTGATCGCTGGAACAGATATTAGTCTATTTCCTCCGCAGATCCCCTGAGATTTCGGGAAGCAAACATTAACCAAACCTCCAGACAGGTGGTAAATCCTCTTGACATGTTTATACTTATTTTATAGCCACAACAAACACATTAAAGGACAGCAGCTGTAGAGACAGTATTTCAACAGGTCGCCTATAGTTGTACGCTGGCGGTCGCCATAGTGACCTGAGAGATCGTATGTTTAGGGGAATTACCACAGACACTAAAGCAACAAACTTTAAAGGTGTTCTAGGTACTAGTATTAATAATTTATTCAACTCAGCTATACAATAACAGGTAGCTTCCCAGCTAACAGGGAACGTTCTCAAAACTTTGGTTCTCAAAATGTTTTTTTTAAGTTCTTTCAAAGTTTTCAAATGATCAAAACTCAGTTCTTGCAGTAACATTAGTAAAATGTTTTTAACTATATATCATATACCAAAAACAATATTCTTAAGTTGCTAGTGGAACATTTTTAAAATGTTACAGAATTGAAAAATGTTTATATAACGTTTCTACAACCAAGCAATAATATTAATACAACATCTAAAAAACTGACATTTTTAACTTTCAAAATAACATTTTTATTGTTTTTGTTACTTAATGGAAATGAAGGAAAATGTTCTTTTAACCTAAAATTGTTAGCTGGGTTGTAATTTCTGGAAAATTGGGTTTTGTGTCAACACAAAATAATCAATATACCAGGAAACAAGGAACGCTCACACTTTAATAGCATTGCTACGCTAATCTGCAATGAGAGTCATTCCATTAAACTCAAATATAACTGCTACAGGGCCCAACTTCTGTCATCAAACACTAAACATGAATTGGTTTATCAAAGGTTAATTGCTCAATAGATACTAGACTGCTGGAGTTTAATGGTGTCATTAAACGCTCTCATCAGAGCCCCGGGTTCGGCTAATAGATTTTGTCGTTTGAATGAAATATTATATGGTGCTGGTTGGACTGATGACAGTGTTGAGCTCTGATGGCCTCACAAACACGGCCTGCAGACACTGAAGATATTTAGATATGATCACACTCATCTTTAGGATTGGTGTGTTACACGTTGACAACACGAGGAAACTGGATGACAACTGATGTGGAAAAATTACTAGAAATTAAAAAGCAAAATGAAAGATTATCTGCATTTTATATTTTTACATTCACAGTTTTTGTAGGGTTCAACATTAAATGTAGCTCAAACGTAAAGCAATTCTGTTGTCATTTGAACCATTAGAAAACATAAAACACAACAGTTTTTCCAAACAGCAATTCACGACATACCGACTCAAATTCCAATACAACATCCTGTCCAGCGTTCCAAATTAAATTCACATTCCAACTTCTGAATTAAACTGGAGAACGTTCCAAAATTCTGAATTTTTCCTAATGCAGTTCCAAAGCTAATAAAATTCATTGTAGCATCAACAGCGTCTCACCGATCACATACTTCAAACAATCCACCGCGAATTGTTGCTTCCAAACAACGATTCTTTCTTCCACGTTTAATTAATCAGGACATCCACAGTAATGAATCTCAGGAGAGCTGATTATATCACACACAGCTATGGGTTTGTTTTGTGTTGCTCTGTGGGCATCAGTAAGCAAATGTTAAATGAGTGGCGATGTGAAAAACACTTTTCTGACAACTAATGACTTTGGCTGTCGTCCCGGGAAAATTAGACTTTTTAGATGAATTAATAATTGCATGATATTTTTATTACAGAACACGCAAGTGGTCAAAACTGGCATCTAAAAGGCTTATTTCTGTTATGCAGGACAAGTCTTGTGTGTCTTCATATGTTATAAAATATAAATGATAAAATATTAAACCCACAATGTTTGAAGATGATTAAATCAGGTTATATAACTGAGTTAACATAAAAACTGGCAGTTAAGAAGAAATTCCTGTTGTTTCTCCAATTTGTTTTCCTATTCTGACATCTATTTTTTCCTATTCCTATTTAGACATCTATTCTGAGAACATATAGATGTCTGAGCTTGACTAGAGAATGTTTCTGTCTCCTTTTAAAGAAACATTCTTGAAACACAAAAATTCATTTTGGCAAAAGCTACACAAGACTCTGCATAACAGAAATGACTCGCAGAACAAGACCAGGGAAAATTCATTTAGAAAGGTTTGTTTGAGAATGCTGAAGTAATGTTTTGAGCGTTTAAGTCAAACATGCCATGCAGATAAAAACAAACAGGGGGACAAAGGTCCTGCAACTTGTGTGAGGCGGCAGCTGTGTTTGCTGTCACTGGAGAGCTGCAACGCAAACAGCATCAAAAGCGTCGCATTTATCTGCTGCTGATGCTGCAACGCTCCAGCTCTGACCCTCGCTGTCGCAAGAGAAGCACATGCGCATCTCCTCTGAGTGAAGGTTCCTGTCAATCTCCTGATCAAAGGCTCCTCTCTCCTCCCAGGAGACCTTCTTTCTTCTGCATCTCTTCCATACATGTCAGTTTGGTTTAGATTTCACCACAGCCCTATCCCAGCTAACCTGCAACGTTCTCAGAGTGTTGGTTAATGTTCTCTATGAGTTTTCTCAATGTAATCAAAAACATTTTTGCAGTAATGTTGGTAATTGTTTTTTTAATGTTATATATCATATATATCAAAACATTTATGCTTAAGTAGTTAGTGGAACGTTTTAAAAGCATTACAGAATTTAAAAAAGCTTGAATGACGTTCTTATGTCTTAATGCCTTAATGGACATTTTGAACTTTCAAAATAACATTAATAATGTTTCTGTTACTTAATGGAAACGTTAGGGAAAAGTTTTTACAACCTAAACTTGTTAGCTGGGATAACCTTGCAAAAACAGCTGATCCCATAGGCTGCATAAAAGAGCAGTTGTGATGAATGATGTCACGCTAGGCACTAAAAAGCTTCTAGTATTTGCCAGTAAGCGAAAGGAAAGAAATAATAAATTGGCCAATACATCTGTATATGTTTTTCCCACCTCTTGAATGCATCATAATTATGACTTCCGAACTCATAAATTCCGTAACTTCCCACGAGGACCTAAATGCTCCAAAACTCTGACACAGCACAGAACTGTGAGCTGCAATCCACAGCAACTGTTGGGAAATAAACCGTGTTTGTCAAAGACTTCAGGAAAACAACATCGTACAACTCACATCATCCAGCACGACACCTGAACGGAAAAGAATGGCAAGAAAATGGGCAAAATGGTGGTTTTCCAAATGAAAGACGCAGTCTTAGCTAATGATAAAATCACTGATGTGATGCTAGCTGAACACAGATGAATCCAAAGACTCGCAGACTAGTCAAAAGAAACGTTAGATCCTGCAGACACACACACTTTTCTCACCACTGCTGCATTTGAAATTCATTTTGACTCCCCCTCTGAACAAAGTCTCACGTTTATTTTTAGCTCTTTGCCTGGGAAGCGTCTGAACATTCAATGAAAATTCATTTCAACCCCCAATACTGCTGAAATCTTTTTCCAGAATGTTTACGCCCGTACAAAACTGACATAGTTACTTTCATCATCTTCCTCCACATACACCAGACAGTGCTGAAGACAAACATTCTGTTTTTATCATCTTAACAAGCTCTAATACTTCAGCATTAATTTCTTAAATTCTATAAAAAAGAGGCTTTTTTTTATGTGCAGGGACTTAACACGGATCTCTCCTTGAAGTTGAAAGTTAACATGTTAATTTTAATAGACGCTGTATTAGCATTTTTGCTGGGTTACAATTATTTAAACATTTTTTTTATTCTGTACTGTTTTTAAAAAAGTATCACTAATGACTTAAGAATAACGTTTTGGATATGATATATAACGTTGAAATAAAAAATAAGAAAAGTGCTACTTACAGTACTGCAAAAACATTTGTTAGAGAACTTTGAGAAGACATTAGCTGATGTTCTGAGAACGTTCTCTGTTAGCTAGCTAAGCGCTTCTCTGTCCACTGCAGACTTGTTTGCACACACTGTGATTGGCCAGTCGTGGGATTTCTCATGCTCTCCTCATCACTGTCAACCCTGTAACAGCCCCGGGTGAGAACATACATGCTGTCTGTGCACAGCGCTGAGGGAGACCTGAGGCTGTTTTAAAAAGAGGTCACAGGTTATCTCTACTTGTCTTGTCCAGCTGTAGACATCTCATACACACACCGCTCTGTGATTGGACAGTCAAGGTAAGCCAATCACGAGAGGCAGAGAAGCCTTTAAAACTCCGCCTTTACGGACCAGCTGCTCAGAAATCCAAGCTAACAATTTTAGATTTATATTTCCATTAAGTACCAAAAACACTAATGTTATTTTGAACGTTCTAGGAATGTTTTGAAAACATTCCTTTCATCCCCATCCATTGCTTGGTTATAAGAGCATTATTCAAAATGTTTTTAATTCTGTAACATTTTTAAAATGTTCCACAAACAATTGAAAAACAACATTGTTGATATATAACATACCATTAAAACTGCATTCTACTAACATTATTGGAAAAACGTTTTTTGATAACTTTTTAAAAATGTTAGCCCCCATTCTGAGAATGTTCCCTGTTAGTTAGGTTAAAGATTATGGCTCATCTCTGCCCACCACAGGACCACTTGTAAATAAATGAATGTGGATCTTTGCCTAACACAGCTGCACAGGAGATGATGCTGTTATATTAGAATCATACATTTATAATAAACCATAACAGTCTTTAAATATCATCTTTTACAGGAAGAAAAGCAGTAAGTCTGTGTATAGCCTGTCACATGAACAATCAGATAATATTAATCCACATTAGCAAAGTGTAAAAATAGTGGGAGGAATCAATGGAGGTTTTCTGCTAGTGAGAAACATAATAATGGCTGGAATCAGCTTCTCTCCACTGCTGAACTCTTTATTCTAAGACGCTGGTTTCCTGGGAGCTGCTGTATGTTATCAGCGCTCATCAAAGACACTGTCGAGAAAATGTGAAACTGGGACTTTCAGAAGCTGTCGCAGACGCTCCGCACATTTAAATGAGACGCCCTTATTAATTCTTCAAAAGCTTTCCCCCCTGACTAATTCTGCCACATTTACAAACCATGAATACTGTCACCCTCAAAAACCCACAATGATGGACGCCCACGTACTGACAGGTCCACTCCAGTGTTTTTATATTTTGCATGTACACATTTGGAACATTTTAGGAACACATATATATATATATATATATATATATATATGGTTCCTATATATATGTTCCTATATATATATTCCTATAAGTACTGTATATATACACTGTATATGTGTGTGTGTGTGTGGTTTCAGTTGTATGACAATGTCAAGCAAATCTGTCATTACATGGACAAGAAATTCCAATAAAGCTTATTTAAAGCACAATAACCCGTCGGGATTACTAAGTAAACACAGAAAGTGTGGTGTCAGCTGTTCCTCTGAGCTCCCGCCATGCTGAGACTTGTTGAATCCATCACGCTCATTAAAAAAAAAATCTGTCACCATTAAGACGTGTCTTATTCAATTTAATTGGAATTGGAGCCTGCGAGAAACAAACTGGAGAGTCGCTTGACTTTCAGGGAAGCTACAAACGAGAAAATAAGGTGATTAAATTGGAGAAATCTTGTCAATACATATTGAAATGAATCTGTTTATCATTCATGAAGGACAAATGTTGCATGTTCATTGTACAGTACAGCAGCTGTGTGAAGACTCTCGCATATAAAACAGAGGTCAAATCAATGTGGAGAGAAGATGTAGTCGTGACCTCTTTCTCTGGAACACAAACAAACCCTTTCTCCCCTCACGACACTAACTAGTGGAGATTGAGGAAAATCTGCATGAAGGCTTGTTTAATAGCACTATTTTTTGGCATTATTTTTCATGTTTGCTCAGCTGTGGAGTTGCATTTTCTGACATGGGACATCAAAGCTCTCATTATCTTAATTAGATATACTTCAGAATCTATTAACATCAGCTGCTTTGCACATCTGAAGAAGATTTTTAATGTGCTATCGAAAACAGATTTTGAAATGCAAATTTTGGGGCTGTAATTGATATAATTGATAGACTGATACACTAGTAGCTCATTAGATTTCTCCTAAGAGGCTCAAGCTAACACTTACTGGAAGTCACTTATTCTTACCTTGCTGTAAAATGACAGTAAACGCATCTAAATATTTAATATTGTGTCCACAATAACAACAATCCAATCTGTATTAGACTGAACCCTCCCACCATCAAACCTGCAGTATTTACATACAACTGCTCCTGAGTCTAATTATTTCCATAATATATTAAGAACTTCTTCAGTGGTTGCTGGAATACTACTGCTGGATTGACATCCCAGCTAACAATTTAAGGCTGTAGGAATGTTTCTCTAACGTTTCCACTCAATAACAAAAACATACAAACATCAATTTTAGAACCATTCAAAACATCCAGTTTTTGACATTGTTAAAACGTTCCACTAACAACTTGATATATTGTAATGTAAAAAACGTTCTACTAACTGCAAAAATGTTTTCAATAATGTTGATAGAACATTTAGATAATGTTAGGCAACAAAAACGAACATAGTTAAACATAATCTCTAAATTTGTCCTGCTTTCCAAAGATCCACTCCTGGGAGTATTACGTTTAAACAATCAGTCTCCTAAGACTGGTCCACAGCAAACACGGCTGTGTTCCTCCAGCCAGAAAGTGCCAGAGCTCGGGTGGATAATCCTTTGGATCGGGTCGTTCTGGATGAGGGCCAGCCAGCCTCCAGATGGTTTTGGGCAGCCAGCCCGGTCAATCCCCACACTCTGAGATCAACATCCACATGATGTCAGAGGTCAGACTCACTGTGGCCCAGAAATTCCAGAATCTACTTGTAAAATGATGCAGTTGCTGTTTAAAGAAGATTTTCAGCAAACTTTGCTTTTAACTGTTTTTGTTACCTGAACAAAAGTAGACAAAATAATTGATCATGTTGTTGTCTAAAATGTATCTGAATATTAACATCTCATTCACTGCTGTTTAAAAAATTACGCTAAAATTTAAGTAGTTGTATGAAATATCTTTGCTGACATTCAACCTTTAAAGTTTCAGCCACTGAACCTTGTAAAACATTCCACTAACAACCTAAGAATAACGTTTTTGATATACATGATATATAACAGTAAAAAAGCTCTACTAATGTTACTGTAAAAACATTTTTGATAACGTTGAAAGAACATTAGCAACGTTCTGAGAATGTTTCTTGTTAGCTAGGTATACTGCATATATACGCAACTACCTGTATATATACCCATGCAAGTCCTGTGGTTTCCTTGACATTTATCAGATGCACTGAGCTGTGAAACAATGGAGAACATTTTTACCTCATCACAAGACAACAAAAAGAAAAACAAATAAAAAGTTCTAACAGGAGTAAAAAATAAGTGAAAATTGAAGCAACACAACACACAAGCCCAACTAACAGCGAGTGTTCTAAAAAAAGGCTAAAATTCTCAAAGTTCTCTCAATGTTAGAAATACAATTTTAACGTCTTAGGTATCATATCTATCAAAAACGTTATTCTTAAGTTGCCATTGTAACGCTTTAAAAATGTTACAGAATAAAAAACTGGATGTTTTGAATGT
>JAZGTK010019130.1:0-11527 GCA_036877625.1 Ambastaia sidthimunki | reverse complement strand
AATTACATTTCCCACATCATGGATTCAAAGAGAGGGCTAGGCTCTTTTAACAAGGAATTTTAGCAGTGTCTGACTGAAGTGTTTGCGATAGATAAGATGAAAGCCTGTAAAAAGGAGCCGAGAGGACTGCAGGAGACATTATTTTCTGCACAAATAACATTATCAATTGAAATAGACACCTCATACTCTCTGCACAGTAGACACAAGCAGAGAATCAATATTTGTGCACTGGGGGTAAAATACTTCGCCACCCATGGTTTGCTATATACATTTGTAGTGCAGTTTGTCTCATGTAACAAAGCCAGTAAAATAAAAATATTAGACTGTAATTATCTGTTTTGCAGAGCAAGCAAACAGCTAGAAAAGAGCAGAAAAAAACGACAGATGTATTAAACAAACAAAATGCAAAAGCTTAGTCATTAGTGATTTGCATTACACAGCCTAAACAAAACCTAAAAGGGATAAACAAATTAGAAACAGTAATGATTTCCAACTCACAGTTTTGGTTTTAGTGCTGAATAAATCTCTCTTGATTTTGAATGCATCTAATGATGTTTACTAGTTGCCACAATGACACTTAACTGTTCATATTGGTTTTCTATATATTCCGTTAAATATCACATAATTTTACAAAATGGTAATTGTACTTGTAATTTGACAGTGTGGCACATTTTGTAACGCAAGGTAAAAACACGCAGTGAAAGGAGGGAATTAAAATATAAATATCTCTAATCTGATTGGTAATGCTTATCACAGTATTAAAATATTGGATGCCTGTATAAATCACAAATTTCATGACATTTACATTTAGCAGACACTTTATCCAAAGTGACTTACAAGGTGGGGAAAACAATGTAGCGATATACAGTATCATAGGGAGGAAATAACATTAAAAACACTGTTACAGAATTACAAAGTTTTAACAATTATTCCAAATTTTCATAAAGAATTTGTAAAGAATTCATCCATCTGAAAATTTAAAGCATTATTAGACCTAATGTAAACTGAAAGACAAGCCCTCATCACTGCTGAGCATTCATGCAAAACACAATAACCCTCAAGGTTTTTTAGTAACAAACATGACAGATCAGCTTTTGCTAATGACTCATTTTTGGCTTCATCCACTAAAGCATTTTAGCATCGAGATGCAGTTGCGAATCAATGCAAATGGCAGAGCAACTACCAGAGTGTTCTGCAAACAAAGGCACCATTAAATGGTGTGTATGTGAAACACAATGGCTTTGTCTCAAAGTATCACCACCAGCCACAAATGGAAAAACAAAGCAGGTGACAATCACACACACTGAAGTGTTTTGCGGTTTAAAACTAACTTGATCTGTGTGTAAGTACTTTACATGTAAGATAAACAAAACGCATCTTACCACCAAGTCCCAGTTGTTGAGTTCTAGAAGTGTAATTGCTTCAGCAATGTTGTCAATACCAGTACATGCCTGAAGTACAAGAAACATACAAATTAAACACACACACAATTCTGAAATATTTTTAAATCATTTAAAACAATGATGGGTTGTTTTTAGACTACAATTTTGTAGGCTATAAAAAAAATTATATTGTTTAAAAAAATAACCAAAGCTTTCTTGAAGCAAATGGATACATTACCTTAGATGGTTTGTGTAAAGCTATAATTTTATCCTCACAATGATATATAGTTAACCGTCAGCTTTAGTGGGTGTCACCTGATATTTTTAACTTACTTTAGATATTTTAATCATGGGGGAAAAACAAAGCACGTCAAAACAGTCCCAGTGCTTATAAACTGACTGGTATTAAAGTCACAGTGATCGCGTTTAACAGCATAAATGTGACTGAAAAGGATGTAAAAACATTAAAGTAACCAGCATGATGTGCGCGTAAACAAACTCAAAGCAGACAGCGTCCATCTAATGCAGAGTCATCTGACAGCTTCAGTTCAGTGGCCATTACAGGGTCATGAAAAGAGATTCGCTTGACAGTTGTGTAATGCGTGCTGGTCCAAGATAAGACAGTGACATTAGCATGATGTATTTCCATTGTTTTCTCTTACTTTCCCCGGCCACGCTGTTTTCAGCCTTCATTTTTCCCAACTACTTTAAACAAAGCCACTGACAGCTGATCATCCCCAGACATGTCAACAAAGATGAGGGACTTCATCTACCGTTAGCCGGTCAACACTCAGCAGTAACCACAGAAATAGGTCCGATCTAAACCCCCAGACCTTACTAGCTAAGGATGGTGTTATAAATAAAGAAACTCACCTGGAAATCGGCTAGGATCATTTCTCTGTCCATGTTGCTATCGGAGGCCATTGCTTTGACAGGCTAACGACACATGTAAAAATACCCAAAATATTAACCTCCGATTTCAGAACAGCAGCAGGGGACACGGGTGTCACTGTGAGGAGGGTAACTGAAGTACAAACGCTGCTCTTCGGGCCCGTGTTGGCGATGTTTAGTGGATCTCAGTTTTTCTGTTATCGTCACTTTGCTGTTCTAGATCGGCGTTCAAAGCAACGGAAACATCTTACGGCTGCCGTAAAGCAGTGTCGTGCGGTGTCGCGATACTCATGCGGTTGGAAGCGCTCGGTGTTGTTTTTAAAGTAGCAGGGCCGCGGTTAAATTTGAATGTCATGTCACAGGGGTGACTTGTTTAAAGTCACTGTTTATCGTCAGAGAGACTTTTAAACTTTTGCAAATCAAGCGCTTTTATTCAGCAAAACTGCTTGTGGCTTTTGTTGGTAGTGTTTTGAATGTCTGTTGAGGCTGTGGCAAGTTTAGTTGTAACTAAGTGCCTTTGATAAGTTAACTTTTTATAAACATTATGAGAGGGGATATAACACTCTCAAACGAGATAATAATAATTTATAGGTTACTAATTTATAATCACTTGTTTATATCAGCTTTAAAATACTCCCCTGCTAAAACAACTTAAACCACCCTAAACTGGTTTGCTGGTTTTAGCTAGTCTTCCATCATGTTCAGGTGGTTCTTTTGGTTGGTTTTGGAGTACCTGGGCCTTTTCAGCTAGCCAGGCTGGTGCATTAGATAACCAACCAGCTGAAAACCAGCTTGACCAGTCTGACAAATCAACCAAATACCAGCTGGTTTAAGGTTGTTTTTCATTATTGCTGGTTAAATGCACTGACAGGCTTAGTGTCACAGGACTGGGTAGCAGTATGTGTTGGCATAATAATATTAGTGTGTGGTGATTTAATCTCATACATATTAGCTGTTTTATTTTGAAAGTAAATAGATTGGGTGGTCAAACATTTAAAAAATCGCAAACATTAAACAAAAAAAATCATTAAAAAACTCAATATATCATAAATATTGAGTATAAATATTGAGAACTGTGCGTCAGGGTCGTCCACATGACTAGTTTTAAATGATACATTGCTTAACAGCATTGCTTCGTCTGCTGTTTTATTTCTTCCAATAATAAAGTTTTGAAGATCGGATTTTTTTATGCAATACTAACCTTGCAATAAAACTTTAAACGAGGAGCTCAAAATGAACTTTCAGCGCGCAACAACTCATACAAAGTGCATCTCGACCTCTCCCAGCTGCACCGTTGAGTCCCGCCTCGCTCCGCGTCTGTTAGTAAAAGTGGGCGGAAGTGTCGGTCCTGTATTTCAAAAAGCGAGTGATGTCAAACAACAGCGGCAGACTCTTTGAGAAAGTCAGCTGTCTCGCAACCACCCCATTCAACACCTACAAGCCGGGATACAGAAGACACGGCGACCCCCGAGATGTTCCGCAGGTACTAAACACAAAGTTTCAGCTTTTAAAATGATCTTCTGCTATGACGTCGCCCATCTCGGCTCAATCGTCACAGTGTATCTCGCACCTATGCGCGCAACCGCGACGGAACATCTATAGATATGCGCGCAAGCACGTTAGAAACGCTTCAGTAAGCGGCTTTTGAATCTCTCCATTTCTTGCAAACTCAAAACCTGTTAAAGATTATTTCTATGCGTGCCGGTTTGATACCGGCTGTCCGACCAGTGTGCGTCAGTTATGCGTTTTTGATACGCCTAATGCCAACTTCGAGCGATTTGATGCGCAGATCAAGGGAGGTTTGCATTGCATTTATATGCAAAGATTTCCCCCGTTCAAAATGGGCGGGAAGTTTGCATAAAACTTACAAAACAGCCTTGCAAATCTCTTTGGATGGATATATCTCGTTCCCTGGCGGAATAACAGTGTAAAGCGGTGTTTTTTCTGTTGCAGGGGTCGTTTGGAGACGGCGATAGCGCTTTGAAATGACAACATCTGCGAATGCATGAATGGATCTCAGTTCTCCAGCCCGTTGCACCTGCATACAGTTAATATCAAAGGGCTCATGAAAGCAGCGAGGTTTGAGTCTCAGATACGAGAGTTTTTAAAAGCACACCGAGGGATTTTGTGCCACAGACCTCCGAAGCGCTTCAACGTGAGATCATTTATTCCAGGAGTTTTCATGTTTTTGTTTTCATCACGCTAGACGTTCATAGCTGCCACCACCAAACCAGCAGTCAACACTCGTGTGCGTTTTTCTCCTCCACTCCTGTGTTTTCTGGTTTGGGATAAGTAACAAAATACAAACTGACTTGTTACTTCTAATAAATCGGCTTTGGGGAGTTTCGCATTTGCTTTTATCATCTGATCCGAGACCACAGAAGAGCTTCTTCATGTCATGCACTGACACGGGGAGGAACTTCTCACAGAGCTCGTGTAAAAGAGGATGTGTCTTTTGTTTTTCGTATTTTTGGTTTTCCTATAGCCGATCGATGTATGTATTTGATGGCCATGGCGTGACATCCCTGTTTTCTGCGCTGGTTACGATGGCTTCAGTAGGGCGATATTAGGGTGGGCGGACCTTGGCTCTTCTCCAGCGGATATTTTTTTAGGGGACTGGAGGATCGGACTATTTACTACAGCTTTGTAGTACTTCTCGTCACCTTCAACATTTTTCCATATTAACCAACGGACATCTTTTAACGCTAGAAGCGGAGATCAGACATATTTTACCTCTCCAGCACTTTGTCAGGATATAATGGCCGAGGCCACGGCTATAGATAGGCTGAGCACCGCAGCTGCGAGAGGAGATCTGGAGGAAATTAAGACGATTTTGCAAAGCAACGTTAACGTTAATGAACGGAACAAGTTCGGCAGGACACCATTGCAGGTTAGACTAACGAATTTATGAACTGTTTTACATCTGACGGCATGTGGACGTGAACTTTAATGCTGTCCTCATGTGATGGTTGTTTTGCATTTGAAGCTCCATCGATAATTTAGCTATCATTTCTTGAAACCACGATGTTTACAATGCACAGTGCATCAGCCCCCAAAAAATGCTTCGTTTTGTAGCCACTGTAGATTAACTGTAACTTGGCTTGTTAACCAACACGTATCCACCTGTTCTGAATAACTTATATTGCATTATGTCAGCATATTCCAGTTCTCAATTAGCAGGCCCCTTCCCTGCTACTTAAATTAGTGTATTATCTGTATTTGTATGTTTTGTATTATTATTATATGATTGCATTGTCAACACTAAAAAACTGTTACTTTACACCTTATCCATGACGCACTGTAAGATCTGATATTTTAGTTTTTGTCAGTCTAACTGTGAAACAATTTAAGCACCGCTCAGATATATTAGTGAATTGTTTCATAAATATTTTTACACAGCCCAAAAGGCCAACAACAAAGTTAAGGTTTATTTTAATGACCACACAATTTTTATTTTACAAGCAATAAGGCTCAGAGTGTTTGTAGATGCTTATGTAAATTATTTCTTTTATGGGGTAACAAAAACTCTCGTAAGCGTCGGAAGAAGTTACAATTTTGTAAGTTTCTATAAGGCGTGACCTTTGTGAATAGGTAAATTACTTGGTGATAAAATATTTCAAATCTGATTAAGGCCGACAGGACTTAAACCAAACACAATACAGCTGTAAAAGTTAGTGTTTCGGTCAACATGAAAAACACAGGATTACTCATAAACTTATTCACACAATATACTTTCTAATCTTTAGAATGAGTGGCTGCTGGCCGGGTATTCCCCATTCTCGGTGTAGTCTGCGCATTTCTCTACCAATTTTTGGTATTATCAATTTAATATCAGTTTCTTTCTATAGGTGTAGAGCTACAGAAAGACAGAGACTTGCATATTAAATGTTGGTTTGCTGTACTGGTAAACTTCCTCGTGGAATTTCCATGAACACAACCCAAAGTATGTGTGGGAATTTTTTCCTGGTATAATGTCACCAAAATATATATATCACCAAAAGCTAGCGAGTCATAATTTAGGAGAGCTATCTGCTGAAAATTCAAGTATTTTGGATATTGCATATGTTGTAGATACGATCATTTAAACTAGCAAATTGCTTACTTTTCTATTTACATGACAGCTATAAAGACTCTTTTGTAAAATAACGCACATCCTAATTATTCTTCGTAACCTAGTGCAATAAAAACAATTATTTTGGTCGTTTGCAATGCAATATAAATAATGCACACCGCAACGATGCATTAATTTAAATGCATAATTTAAAAACGCACTCGTTTACTCCAATTATACAAATAAATATTAAAACAGTTATTATGGGCGTGCTCGCCCAGATCGGTGACCCGTTTTTCTACTTGAGACACGTGATCAACACCTTAACACGTGATGTTTGTTTGTTTGGCTTGCATTTCAGGTGGTGAAGCTTGGCTGCCCCTCCGTTGCCAAGGCCCTGCTCGAGGCACGCGCCGACCCGAATGCGCGCGACCCCATCGGCGGGCTGACCGTCGGGCACGACGCCGCGCGAGACGGATATCTGGACACCCTGCAGGTGCTCGTGCAGAATGGTGCTGATGTTAATCTCCTTGACAACGACGGCAACCTGCCGCTGCATCTGGCCGCGCGGGATGGACACCTGGACGTCGTGCAGTTTCTCGTGTCTCAATGCAACACGGGGCCTTTTCAGCCCAACGCAAAGGGCTACACGCCTCTTGACCTGGCGTTCATGCACAAACAACCCAAAACTGTGGAGTGGTTAAAAAGCATCGCGCCTTCAGAATCAACGCAGATGCTGTGACTGTCCCACAGGCTAGTGTGATTTGTTGTGTAACAGAGGTAGCAGACTGAACTAGCAAATCGTTGCATTGAGGAGAATTCATCTAACTACCTCTTATTGCAATGTAAAATGTTGGATTTCGGGCTCAGGGCATGTGTTTTGTGGAGAAATAATATTTCAATTGCCAATATTTCAATTCATGTTACAGTGTGGATAAAAAATGCCCATTTTCAATTGGCCAAACTGTTTTTTTCTATGTTTGTTTTGTTTTTGGGGAAGGGAAGGGGGTTCTGACATTGAACTATGTTATTTTTTAATGTTGATAAATAATCTTCTGACAAGTCACGTATTTTTGCATTTTAGATTTATAGATAAGTTCTTTCACTAACCTTCAAATATTACACAAAGCAGGTCACATGCGCTGTATGTCCCGTTTTTCTGTAACAAGAAATATTAGAATTGTTGATTGATGGATTAGTTGCATGTTATGCTAAAACAAATTAATTGCACTATATTGGTCAAAACTCACTTAACATCCCCTGACTGCTCAGATTTTTGTTACGTTTGGTTTTATGACAATGAATTTGCACTTTTGCTTGTAATTAATGTATTTGTAACATTTTATCGTTATGATTTAACTGTGAAAGAATGTCTTTTGTTGCATTTAAAATATTAAATCGTTGCAGAATAACCAAAGAGCTTTTAAACGGTTTCCGTATGTTTCCTGATGTTTAACTCTGGCCTCGTGTCACTGAAATACGGGTGGGCCTAGAAAACATTTATGAGACTGTATTTAAAAAAACAACCATGAAATATTTGACAAAACATTGATAACTGCTGTTTCATGTTGTCAAATGTTTAAAACACACAAATAAAACGCTATGACGTTATAGTGATGGGATTCTTTATAGTTTTAGTGTTTTCCTGTTACAGAAACATTTGGAGCAGATAAACTGTGTCGTCTGTCATCCATGCAAGCAAAAAGAAACATTACAGATGGCAACAAATAGTTAAGCTGTTATAGTTTTTTTCGACTGAAAAAGCGAAACTGAATTAACATAACGTTTTCATAGTTACCGTCCTATGATGCATTTGAGGACAAACATATTTCTATCACATTTTAAAAGCGTGAAATATCCCGAATGTCCCAGTAAAGAGACAGAAATGGATGCACGACCAAATCTAAATATTAGCGTTTTGAAAAAGACAATAAAATACAAACGCATCGTGTGTTTAAGTTATTTCTGTATTATTATATAATACAAGTTATTTCTCCAACCGCCTCGCAGTAAATCTAAAACAAATATTGTGGTGTGTGGCAGTCATTCATTTCGAAACACGAGCAACACTTGGAGACATTGGGCACGTTTAACAACGAATCGGTTTCTAATGATGCGCCTCTATTATCTTGGATAAGAAACGCGTTTTCGTGCGTAATGCTCGTGCGTTAAGAAGCCCGTATTTGAATAGTTATTATTGAGTTTCTATAATATAAAAAAGAGTGACAGTAAATGATAAAATGGTGACTGTGTGTGAGGGTTTTCATGGCCGAGCACGCAAAAGCTGCAGCAGAAATCCGTTACATCGGTGGGAGGAAACAGTCCGGTGCGCGGTGCCAAGATTTTCAAATTTAGGCGCTTTCGGTGTAAAAACGCTCGTGTTTCTCTCCAAACTCACCGTGTAAGACAACACGACACTTATTACTTACAGGATCGTATGTGTGGTTGTCGAAACGCAATTTTCATGATTTGTGGAGATGTCATAAATTGATCTTCTTCCTGGTTGCGCGGCTTCACACAAGCTGCGTAAATCTTCTAGAAATAACGCGCTGCTTTATCACCCATTATTCTCCAAGCGCAATGAATGAGCTATAAGACAATGATTCAACTCTCAGCACGGGTATTTATCGGCTGTCAACGATGTAAAGGTAACTAAACAACATATAAATGTGCATAAACTCTAGAAATATGTCTTAAAGACATGCTGAGACATGTCTCTGCTCGGTTTAGCACTCGTGTGAGAGGATAAGATGATAGTAACATCGTTTACAAACCAAAAATTAAAAAAAGAAAACTGTTTATGTTTATTAGGAGAATTGAGAGTGTGTTAGTTAAAAAATAGACATGCGTGTAACTAGCTGTTGAATGTACAGCTATATGTATTCATATATTCATTATTAATATATTAATAAAACGAAAGTTAAGGGCAAATTCGTTACAATTTAGAAATGAATATTTTAATAAAGGCTTAGACGGTTTTTAGTGCAAGGAAAGTTACAACTTATGCCAAGGCAAACCACATTACATGGCCATCCACTAGAGTTATCTTTATATATAGAGTAAATGTCTTTACAGACACCCAGCTACATTACAAGCTTGTAATAAATATACTGTATTGTGATATATTGTTAATAGAACATGTTTATGCTCAAAAACATCAATCATGTGATTTTTCTTGTGTGGGTGTTTGAGATCTCCACAAATGACCTTTTCAGGAGAGTTTAAATGAGCTGAATATCTTTACACTTATATTGGAATAGTTGCCTAAATGGTTTTTATTATCGGAGATATTTTGTATTATTTTAATACTGTGAAATGAATTGGATCAGGGTTAATTCTGCTTACTGATGCTCATTGAGTAATTTAACCCCAGTGTAGGTCACAGAGAAAGATGCATTTGGATATTGTAGTTCTCACCCTACTGCAAATGCAGATTTCAGCTGAAATGAGACATCAGGGATTGTCACGAATCAGACCTTTCCATCTGCGTTCTGCCTTTCACAAACACTTGACACAGTTTGGGCCGAGAGGTTATGATGTGTATTTGCTGTCTCTGTTTAATTGCTCAACTGCAATATTTTCCTTTGTCCCAATGCCTTCATTGAATGTCAAAATCTTTCCACTTGCGCCAACCAAAATATGTAAGAAACTGAAGTATTGTTTGTTATCTAAAGCAGTTATTCCTAATCAGGGATATATGTACCCCAGGCGGTACTTAAGCAGGTTCCAGGGGGTATTTAGAAAGATTTGGCTTTGTTAAAAACAACTAATCATGATCATAATCCCATTGTTATCATAACATAATCCCATTGTTATTTCAGTTTGTTTAAAGAAAAGACATAAAATAATATGTTTGCATGGCTGCAAGTTTTAGACATTTGTCTGGCAACCACGGACTAATATAAATGTGCTACCTAATAAGTCTGTTTTTCACCCTGAGTGTTGATTGCTTTTTAAGTGACTTAACAGTGACTTTTAAGTAACTTAAGTAACTTTTAACAGTCGACTAATATCATTAAATATTCAGTATAACGTCAGTTAAACACATTTTCGGTTTGTGCTCATGCAGGTGTATTTGAGCTTCATTGACGGGGCTGTGGGAAGGAGAGACAAAATATCTTAAAAAAATACAGATTGAAAAAATTCTATTGACTAAAATGCATTAGTCATTATTGTTAAGCATATATCATTTTCTTTCTGTTCTGTATGCAGTACTTTAAGTGTACATATGAGGATAATTGCTCCAGGGCTTTAGTGCGTAACGTACGCAAGTAATGGTCATATAAAAGGCTCCCAATCTGTCTTGCTGTGTGTTTGGAAGTACAGAACACTAAATAAAACACCCATTGCTTTACAGCCAAAGCGTCATTGATTTTGTGGGCAATATAACAAGTTTGCTTTGTAATTTATGAGCATCACAAGAGCTTGTGTGAGCAGCTGCCACGTGGAGCCCCACTTGAAAGCTTTGTTTTCCCACTGAAGGGGCGATACAATATGTCCAAAAGCCCTGTAGTGGTGAGGCAATCAACACAGCCACTTTATCAGACTTGGGAAAGACGGCTGTGTGTTTTGCTTTCCATTTTCATGAGAAGTTCATTTGTGGTTGCCGTGACTGACAGCAAAGAACTCAATTCATGTGCAGCTTCCTTCCACATTCTGCACAGGCAGAGGGTTGTGACACAAATATGATGAGTTTTTCAAACACCTACGCCATTATATATGTACATATACATACATACATAAATATCTACATATATATGTAAATATGCATACACACACATACGATATTATATACATATATATATGTGTGTGTGTGTATGTATACATATATACATATATATATATATATGTGTGTGTGTGTGTGTGTATATATATGTATATATATATACATGTGTGTGTGTGTGTGTGTGTGTGTGTGTGTATATATATATATATATTTATATAGGTAGACAGAAAGATTGGCACCATAACAAATATATAAAAAGTATTATATAATTATATAATGTATACAAAGTAACATTAACAAAAGATGTGAACACTCCTAACATCAACCCAAAATCGCGACTCTCCACAGCTGGCACACTGAGTCTCTGAACTCACAGAAGTTGCTGGTGATGTGCCCAGACTGTCTGATGTGACCCTGTTACTAAACTCATGATTTGGTTGAACTGCTTGCTCAACCATGTCTAGCACTGCTGATGGG
>JAZGTK010019129.1:0-11529 GCA_036877625.1 Ambastaia sidthimunki | reverse complement strand
CCGCCACATTGTTGGAGGTGAGCTTCCCTCCCTCCAGGACATCTACACCAGGCGGTGTATAAAGAAAGCCTGGAGGATCATCAGTGACTCCAGCCACCCGTCCTATAGACTGCTGTCTCTGCTGCCCTCAGGAAGACGTCTCCGCAGCATCCAATCCCGCACTAGCCGACTGAGGGATAGCTTTTTCCCTCAGGCTATCAGGCAAATGAACAATAAGAACTAATACACCCCACAGCATACACCCACTATACGGCATGCCATGCACTGCACTTTAAACTTAACTACACTTTAACATAATCTGCTCAACCTGCTAAAACATAAAATAAGCTCAACCTGTACTTGTACTACCAAATGGAAGTATGTCAATAGTACACCGAATGCACTGAATATATGGTTGTGTATATTACACATTGTTATATTGTATATTACTCATTGTATATTACTCATTGTATATTACTCATCATATTACTCATTGGTATATTACACATTGTTCAATGACTCCAAGATCTGTACAAATCTGCAGTTATGTAAAGGTACTGTCTATATGTAAACTGTCTCTGCACTGTCTGGAGCACGCTCCCAAGAATTTCACTCACCTAGGCACAGGTGCGATGGTGATATGACAATAAAAGTGATTTGATCTGATTTAAAGCTACATATTCAGCTCCTTTACCTTTTACATGTTTAAAAGGGGGGCGCAAACAACTGAGAAAAAAATAAATAAATAACTGTTAGTAATGTAGGACTGCCATTTATTTGGTGATGTATCATTACTGCTTAAATAGAAAAAGAAAATTTGACTGTTAAAGTATGCAATAAATGTACCACAAATCAGTGAATTTTAGTTCAATTTGCGTTTATTATCAGTAATGAAGTAATCAAGGTAATCATAAAAACAACACCACACACACACACCCACAGGAATGTTGCCTAATCACTGGCAAGTAGCACTACTTGAAAAGAAATTTTGCTCTCCTTTCTTTCTGGCTTGCAAATTTCTCAGTGACCTTCTGGTTAAAGTCAGTCATTTCAGTTACCAGTCTCTTCTCCATTGACAGCATGGCCAATGCATTCAGCCTCTCCTGGGTCATGCTATTTCTCAGTAAGGTTTTAATTCTTTTCAAGGTTGAGAAGCACCTCTCAGCTTCTGCTGTGGTCATGGGTGTGGTTACAAGAATCTTTAGGAGAGTTACAGTCTCCAAAAAGACTTCCTCAAGATTGTTCTCCATAAACAGACTATTATTAATAATAGTCCACAGCACCACAACAGGCTCTGAACTACTCCTTGTAGTAGATGAGACTAAGCTCTGTCTTTAGCTTACTCCCGTCAAGCACTGGATAGGCCTTCAAAGTCCTGTTCAGTGCATCTTCAGGAAATGCCACTGTGTACTGTTCAAACCTGTCTGCTTGCAGCAAAGTGGCACTAACGAGGTGGTCTGTGAAGGACACTGTTCCATTGTGTGTCCAAGTATGGTATCACAGACCTACGGAGTGAAGGATGAAAAACAAATTATGCAGTGATGACAAAATATTTTCAACTGCTACATTTAAAATGACCTATTTATGTTATAAAGGGAGACCAGTTTTAGGGTTTGAATCCATAATTTTTAAAAATACCAGCCATTTATTTCAAAATCAGAAATGAAATGGCCATAATACATATAATAATATAATAATACATATGTTATAATAATAATAATAAATGCAAAATGAGGAATACAACTGCTACCTGATCTTCTGTATGTCCTGCTGGAACTGTAGGATGCTCCCCATGATGTGGACTGAATCTATGTCCTTCTTCTAGAGTTTGGCATAGAGGAGGTCAACATGTGGCATGATGTTGTGGAAAAGTTGTAGAAAAAACTTAAAATCCTGATCCTCCAGCAGCATGGCAAAGGCTCCCGCTCCTCTGACGGTAACAGGATCAAAGTCACCAGAGTCTCTTATAGTTTCAAAACAGCGGATGAGGTCCTCAAACACCTGTGCTCAAACACTGTATTGATGGCACGGCTGTGGAAGTTCCATCTAACATTGCTTGATGTTGGTAGTCTATGGGTGACTACTTTATCAAGGACATCTGTGCGCTTGGGTAATCTTGAGAAAAAGCTGGCAAATCCTCCAAGTTCAGAAAAAAAAATTCTCACTTTGGATATGTGAGAAGTGGCCTGTTGCATTATTAGATTGAGTTGATGTGCATAGCAGTGGATGTAATGGGCATTTGAGTACAAGTCTTGTATCTTCCTTTGAACACCTGCAGTGGCACCCCTCATTACGCTGGCTCCATCATACACTTGGGAGATGAGTTTACTCTTTTTATCCTCAGGAAGGATGACAGCAAAACGTTCTTTTAGTGCAGTAGCGATGGAATCAGCACTAGTTGAGAGCAGAGGAATAAACTCAAAAAACCTCTCTCGTACGTTGATTTTGGCATCAATGTACCACAGCACAAGCACAAGTTGGCATTGTGTGGCAAAATCGGTGGTCTCGTCGGCCTGGATTGAGAGGAAGTCGCTGCTCTGTGCTTCTTGGATTATGTGTTCCCTCACAACAGACAACATACAGTCCAACAGCTCGTTCTGCACGGTCTTTGAAGTTCCCTTAAACACAGTGGCATGCTCGAGGTGCTCTTTCAAAACTCCAACATGGGAAGCAACAAAATCGACCAAGCCACAGAATATCCCGCGCCACAAAATTTTATACAGTCTATTATTCTAGACAGGATGTGTCTATTTTTTGTCACCTCTTCATTGTGCCTTCTGATGCCAATCCTGTAGCCTTCATCTAGCTGCTGGGCAATGCTAAGTTTCCCAAAAAACTGGAGTCTCATAGCGTTGTCGAGGTGGCTGCGGCTACTTTCATGATGTTTGCACTTTTTAGAAAGATGTTTTAAGTTGCGAACCCCTGTTGTTGTCCACAACAAAATATAGTTTAGATTTTTCTAAACTTTAGAATTTTCAATAAATGATAATATGACTAACTGTAAAATACTATGATTAAATGATTTTATTTTGTTAATATTTGCAATATATATTTAACTTATTGTTTACATGTTAAGGAAGCTAACTTCAGGGGGGGCCGCGCCCAACGCACCCTATTGACCGGCTGCCACTGGTGGTCAGTCACTTTGGTTACTTCACAGCAAGCACAGTCACAGGGCCCAAGTACTTAGGTTAGGGTTAGGGTACCTTCACGGGCTTCATACTCCTGATCAGTGTTCCTGTAGCTCAACTGGTAGAGCATTGCGTTAGCAGCGCGAAGGTTGTGGGTTTGATCCCAGGGAATACAAGTACTGATTAAAAAAATGTAATGTCGCTTTGGATAAAATGATTAAATGTAATCATCAGAATTTGCTGATTTGGAACAAAGTTATGTGAAACATCATTATGTATCATTATATTATATACGTTCAATTTATCAAACAGGGCAGCCACAATCTGCTACAATGACCTTCATGTCTCTTTTATAAGGGAAACTTACTCAGTTACCCAATTACTTCCAGATTCTAAACATGCTTTCGTAATTCAATCTTTTAATGTTCAATTTGTTTTTTTACCACCCTGCAAACTGAGGCTGGTAAGGGATGTGAAATTGCCAATCAACACCTAGCAGTTTTGCCAGTTGTTGTGTAAATGTAGAAGTGAATGCAATGCCACTGTCACTCTCAATTACAGTGGGTATAATAAAGCCTGGAATGATTTCTTTAGCCAAAATTTTGACCACGATTTGTGGTCCCTCACTATATTCAAGAAACAGCTAAAACCTGTCACTTTCATGAATACCATTTCAGGTTATATATGTAACCAGTTACCATAACTATGTGTAACTATGTGTGGTTATGTGACCCAGCTTTGCAGGCAACAATGCCTTTAAAAGGCGCCTGCAAAATACGTCATTAGCTTAAGTCTGATGCAGTGTCTTATTCTCTGTCTCAGGGAACCAGGTTACATACGTAACCTGAGACGTTCCCTTTTAAGGGAACCCAATGCTGCATTATGCTTGACATTATGGGGAGGAAATACCCACACGCCACTGTGAGGGAGAGCCTAGATGTTGTGAACATAGGCACAAGAGCATCAGGAGCAAAGTTAGACTTGTCACTCCAGGAGGACCTGAGTGCCTGGAGTTGTAAGTCTAAACTATAAAATCTAATAAACGTGTGCAGAGAGGACCAGCCTGCCACAGCACAAACATCACTTAGAGACTTTCCACTAGACAGAGACTTAGATGATGCTATACCCCAAGTAGAATGGTCTATAATGCCCAGAGGTCACACAAGGTCACAGGCCTCATAGGCCATGGTAAAAGCATCTGTGATCAAGTGAGACAGATGCTGTTTCGTGACCGCATTACCTCGGTTGCGGCCACCAAAACAGCTGGGAGGTTTTAAGCGGTGGACATAGATCCTCAAAGCTCTTAATGGAAACAACAAATTAAGTCTTTCTTGGTCTGGCAAATCAAATGGTGGGGAACAGAAGGCTTGGAGTACCACAGGGTGACCAGCCACAGCGGGCACCTTAGGTACGTAGTCTGGTCTAGGGTGCAAAATGATGTGATTATCATTGTGTGGCGTGACCGTGGATATTTATAAACCAGCATCTTAATATATTTTAAGTATTATCAGCTGGACTTATTTAATTGTTTCTCGAATGTTTATGTTGCCCTGGTGAGTGTTTGTTCCATTTCGGGCTGTTTGTGCCAAGGAATCCCCGTGACGTCATGCAAATCAGCTGACAACGAGCCTATAAATCAATCCTGGGACCAGCGTTATTGAGGAATGTTCTAAATAAAATCCTGGATTACCGCAAACAATCGTTTTGCTTTTTTGTTTGATTTTGTTTTATTGAGAGGTTGTATAATACACTTAGGAGTGGGTAAATATATTTTGGGGTCTATTTATATTACTGAGTGGGTTTGAAATTTCTTATATTTAGAAGGAAAACAATCGTATAGTAGTGTGTCCTCTTGTGTAGCCTTACCTAATTATTAGGCTGAGTGTTTCAATTGTGATCATTTTATCTGCTTTAACATGTTTTTATAACTTATTTGTTAATAAAGTTCTGTTATTGATCAGAGAGAGATTTTTCTAGGATTTATTTATACTTACCAGTATAAAGGTTAAAATTGAGGCACTGCATGTGTTATTACTATACTCTTGAGTTTAAGTTTTTATAATAGAAACCATAACTGAAAATTCTGCATAATTCTTTGAAATTATTTGACCATAAATGCATTATTTGAAAATGCATGTATGGTCAAACCAATAGAGACTGTGTCATTCCACAAATAGTGAGGCAAACAAATAGACCTGCGGCAAGATCTAGACAAAATTTTATTTTGATTAAAGCAGAAAATAACAACATGAAATAACATAAACACCTCCTTATGTTTAGGAGCGTAGGCTCCTAAACATAAGATCACTTACACCAAAGCGGTTATTGTAAATCAAATGTAACTGAAACATGGATCAAGCCAGATGACTACATTGGTCTCAATAAATCTGCCCCAACAGGCTACTGCTATAAGCACGAGCCCCGCCTAGTTGGTCGTGGTGGTGTTGCAACTATTTATAGTGACATTCTCAGACTATAGGACACAGGTGTACCTCTTTTGAATTGCTGGTGCTCAATGTTACTGTACCTGACATAAGGAAACAATCTATGCTCTCCTTTGCACTAGTTATCTTGCATAGACCTCC
Organism: Ambastaia sidthimunki; assembly: GCA_036877625.1. Classification (NCBI taxonomy): domain Eukaryota; kingdom Metazoa; phylum Chordata; class Actinopteri; order Cypriniformes; family Botiidae; genus Ambastaia; species Ambastaia sidthimunki. The sequence goes on along the minus strand of JAZGTK010019129.1, from coordinate 5,834 downwards.
AGGGCCCTGCTCTGAGTTTCTGAAGGAATTTGCTGATTTTGTAACTGTCCTGCTGGTGTTTGTATTAGCACACAAATCGAAAAAAATAAAAACAATCCTAGGTTTTTATTTAATACAGTTTCCAGATAAACAAACAAACAAACACAACCTGAATACAATGTGCCATCAAACTTTAGTAGCAATGACTTCATGAACTTTTTCACAGAGAAAATCTAAACCATATCAAATGTAATTAAAAATATGCGACCTGTAACTTTACCTGAAGATTCACCCTTGTTAAAAACTGCCCCTCAGGAACAGCTGCAATGCTTTACAGCTGTAGGCCAGGATGATCTTAATAAACTTATCATTTCTTTCAAACCAACAACATGCTTGTTAGACTCCATACCCACTAAACTATTGATAGAGCTGTTACCAGCAGCTGAGGGGTTTCTTCTCAATATTATTAACTCCTCTCTATCTCTAGGTCATATCCCGAGACCCTTTAAGTTAGCAGTTATTAAGCCTCTCTTAAAGGAACCGCAACTTGATTCAAATGAACTGGCAAACTACAGACCTATCTCAAATATCCCTTTTATGTCTAAAATTTTAGAAAAAGTTGTATCCACGCCACTGTACACCTTACACAGAAACAATATTTTTGAAACGTTTCAGTCAGGATTCAGACCACATCACAGAAACTGCACTGGTCAAAATTGCTAACGATTTACTTCTGGCAACGACTAAAGGTTGCATCTCATTATTAGTTTTGCTTGATTACCATTTTGTACATTTAAAAGGGAAATTGCCTACATCAGTGGTTCTCAACCGGGGGGGCGCGCGCACAGGACGGGAGGGGAAAAAAAATCACTCACTGGCTATTAGTACAAAGGAGATGCAGCAGATTCCCCCCATGTTGAAATGCAAGCGGTTGGACTATTATAACACAAAAACAAATCAACCACACAGTTTCATTTCAAATCTACCAATTAAAACAGAGGGTAGTATTTTGAACCCGTGACATGACGTCAGTGCTACTATATAAGCATTCGCACACACGTATTGCGCCATTCACTCTAGTTCTCTTGCAAAAGTCGCTTGTGCCATCTCTCGCTATCTGTTAGCCATCTCTCTATTTATCTTAAAAACCTAAACAGTCTTTAACAGCACAAATGTGTTTGCTTCATCTCAGATCAAATTATGAAATACATCAACAGACGCGAAAAAAAAGAAATCACCGGTTCAAACAGTCTGTCTTTATTTTATAATGTAATTCCACAAACATCTCTGACTGTCTCTGAGCCTGTAGCCCATCTGCGTCACTGATCTTATTCTCACAAGACTGTGTGACGCGCTCTAATATTCTGAGTCATAATGAGCGGCTTGTGAAGATAGTATCGCCTTCCAAATTATATTATTATAATCCTGAAATTTAAACGTTAAATGCTGTTTTGCTCTTTATAGTGTGAGTGGATAGATCGCGTCTGCCGACTCAACACAGCCGCAATGAAGCGCGAGTAAATCATCATCTCCCTGTTTTAAAATGTGCGTTTTATCCAAAGTTAACATGAATGAACAGTATGTAGGACAGTATGTAAAATAGTCTCCTGCTTACTGATATTCATCATCTCTCACGTAACGACTCATGTTTTAACCGCGAGGAGATGCCAACAGCTTGGTATGCAATATATTTTTCCTTAACTTATTTTTGTCGAAATAAACATAATTCACTAAAATGGTTTTTAATCTTAGAGAGCTTTTTTTCTTAAAATAAAAATGTTCTTAAAATAAAAAAATCTGACACTCTGACTATTGACTAACTCTGACTAACATTAATTTGACTAACATTAATTTACAACGCTTAAATATAAAAAAAAAATAATGAGGCTAGGTGTCACGAATCCAGCCTCTGTGGCTCCCTCTAGCTGCCGCCAGCGGGAGCCATCCCCAGAATATTAGAACTACATTTCCCATGACCCCGTACCTGAACCACGCCCCCCCACAGGTGGCGGCAATTTCGCAATCTAGAACGCTATATATACTCACCTGGTTTCCTTTGAACTTTGTGAAGTCTTGTTTTGCCTTTGAGTGAACATTACCGAGCGGTTTTCATTGTTGGATGTTTTTGTGTATTACCTTGGACTGCCTATCGTTTTGGATTACTTGCTGCCTGCCTTTTGACCCCCATTCTGTTTACTGGATTACTCTACTGTTTGCTGCCTGCCCTGATCTCTTGCGTGGATCTCTTGTCCTTGCCTGGACAATAGACAAGGGTCTATTTTAGGCCGTCTGCTATTTACATTATACATGCCGCCTCCCGGAAATATTATTAGAAGTCATAGGATAAATTTCCACTATTACGCAGATGATTATATTTATAGGGACAATTTCAGACTGTTTTAAAGACATAAAACATTGTATGACACGTAATTTTCTTCTTTTAAATTCAAATAAGACAGACATATTACTTACTGAGCCAAACTTACTGAGCCAAACAGAACCTCTCTGACTACAATTTTCAATTTGAAGGATGTAAAGTTACCTCATCTAATACATAAAGACTTGGGCATCACATTAGACAGTAATTTGTCATTACAAAAACTGCCTTCTTCCACCTAAGAAATATTGCTAAGCTGTGTAACATCTTATTTAGTTCTGATGCAGAAAAGCTGGTTCATGCTTTCATGACCGCCAGACTGGACTGTTGTAATGCACTTTTAGGTGGCTGTTCAGCCTCCTTAATAAACCGGCTACAGTTAGTCCCAAACACAGCAGCTAGAATTCTTACCAGGTCCAAGAAATGTGATCATATAACCATTATGTCATCCTTACACTGGTTGCCTGTTAAATTTCGTATTATTTATAAGATATAACTGCTTATCTAAAAAGCTTTAAATGGGTTAGCCCCCAAGTACCTCACAGATCTTCTCTCGTTCTTGAGTCTCTTATGACAAAGTGATCACACTGTTAAACAGAATGAGCATTCAAGAGTTCTCAAGACATGTTAAACTATTTTTGACTTGTTTAACATTGTGCTTATGGTGTTGTCTCTAAAAATATGGAGAAAATCTGACAAAATTTGAGATGCTGTTGATTAATGTAAACGTGCTAGGCAATTAAAAACCAATGCATACTAAATACAAAAATGTGTCTTGTGTAAACAGCCACTTCAATAAAACAGGGTTCAAAATATTTTAAAAAGTTACGCAATACTATAAACTGTAAAATACAACGTACAAGTTAATTTAACAAAGTTTGTGAGGAGCACGATCATGTCATCCAACGAATCATGACACAAGCGCATATAAAAAGCCTTCTCTCACCTCTGTCCCATAACAGTTTTGCACCATTTGGTCCTGCTCCTTTGTCACCATGTTTAAAACAAACTTTTCCTGTTCATCCATCTAGGAGTCTATCCTTTTTGCCGAAGCTCATTTGCCCCAACATCCGAGCCTAAGGAGAGATCCCTCTCCGGGGATCCCTCTCCATCGACTCACTTGCTCCACTCACCAAGACACCGAGGTCTAGCCTCGCCCCTGCTGGCAAGACACCCACCATGCACTTCATGCAAGTTAAAGCACAACTATATGATTCATATGTTTTTTTCTTCTGACAACAACCCTCTCTCCTTCTGCCTCTATCTCATCTGCTCATCTAAACAAGGCCTGCTGAACCCAGGTCCTGAACCCTGCAGCTTCCTTGCTGCCTCTCTTGCAGTGCTGGGTCAGGCTTGTAATCAGAAGGTTGCTGGTCGATTCTAGTGCCTACAGGTAGCAACTGAGATCCCCTTGAACAATTGCTGCCCACTGCTCTGTTTGTGTTCACAACTTGCAGTGTGTGATCACTCCTCACCAGTAATGGGTTAGATGCAGAGGTCACATTTCGGGTATTGGTTACCATATGTAAAAATATGCCACTTTGACTTAATAAAGGTCGCTCTCACACCCCTGCATGCACACCTGATACATTGCGTCTTGGACAACTTGCACACCAGACGTGCACATTCTAGCCCTCACAAGCTCAATGTCAAGGCCTACTATTAATTAAAGAAATACAAAATGGGTCAGTCTTAAAACTTTCATTTTAATTGGATAATAGGTGGCTTTTGGATGTTTATTTCTGAATAAGCACACATGGTAAATCTTTCATTGTTTTGTTGCATCTGTTGTCTAGGCAACTATGTGGCATTTTAAGTTACACACCTGTTTAATTAGCTCACGTTAGGTAGCCTGACTGTAAACATTAACAAGGCATTTCCTGTTCATCTAAAAACCATGCCTATACATGGCAATATATTTTTACAAACATATTTAATAGTTTTGTTTGTATAAAAGTAAAATTCATTATTCACAGGTTGGCGAATGAAAAAATGTCACACAGGTAAAATGATAGATGGGAAAGAGCTATGTTTATTTAAAAAAATCATATATATCAGTATAGGGTGAAGTAAACACGTACCTCAATAGTCAAGTGGGACAAAATTTCTAACCAGCATGCACTGCTTAAAATCAGACTGTTAGCAGTAGAAAAAGCATGCAAACTCATTGGCTGCATATTACACATCACTTCTAATGTGATGTTTCATATTACACGATTATGAACTCAAATAAACTCTGTATTTCAAATGAGCATATTACTCAAATGAACTCTTCTCATTAAGTGTCAGTGATGAGTTTTGACCAGGATCTACAGTATAAGCCTGCCCCTTTTCAGGGTTCCCTGACTGGCATTCCATCTGAAAGTATTTGCATAACATAACTTTTAGTTTATGAAAACCAAATATGACATTATTGCAATTCAGCAGTGTTAATAGTTTGTCTGTGAACAAATTAGCTCTTCTCATGAAGTGTCATTGATGAATTTTACAGTTTATGGTAACACTGAATGCGTCAAACAGCATCTGTCGCAGTGCTGAGAGGCAACCGCGTGAACGACTCCCCTTCTCAGATTCATTCACACACAGGATAGCTCATTGTAAGCTCTCTCTTTTCTCTCACAGAACAGATCCTTTGCAAAATGTCCACATGTGAAGCCGCTGAAGCAGCAAACTAGGCCTGTTATCCCACCCAGTACGCATTTACATTTTTATAGCTGTATTATGCTGTTGGCAGCTCTGGACTGCAGGCAAAAGTGCTCTGGACACAAGTCAACTCAATTGTGCCCTTTCTACAAGTACTGAGAGGAGTACAGAGGAGAACTTGAGTTGTAAATCTGATGTATAACATGCATTAAGGGGATTACCGCACAACAAGACATCACAGATATTAAGAGATTATTAAGAGGCTTGATTGTCAGGGGAGAAACATTAAGATAAGACCTCAAAGGCAATTCATAACAGAAAAAAATCATTATATTGTACACATAAGGCAAATTAAAAAAGTTATGCAATAGAACAATTGTCCATAAGCCATGTTTCCACTTCTGTTTCATACTGAGACATGTCAAGGGTTAAAACTGTTGAGTTGTTAAAAATGTTCTAACAGTTGTTAATGGGCCCGTTTCAGAAAGGTGGTTAAGTGAAAACTCTGAGTATGTTAACCCTGAATTATGGGAAACTCTGAGTTTTCGGTTTCAGAAACGGAGATAAGTCAAACCCGAGAACGCAGAGTAAGTCAAGCCAGTTTCTGAAAGAGAGTTAACCTGTACTCCGAGTCTGTTACCGTGGTAACTTACTCTGTGAAGCTAACCTGGTCGGGAGCAGCTTTTCTTCATTAAACCCGGAGTTTCTTTCAGTCTCCGCCCCTTTTTTCCACCAACCCTCCAATCACAGGTGGAGCCACGAGTATTTACGACATGTTTAATGTTCTGTTTAAATATTTCATTCATTCTTTCGGTACATTCATTCATTGCACATA
>JAZGTK010019128.1:0-11530 GCA_036877625.1 Ambastaia sidthimunki | reverse complement strand
ATCCCCCATCACTGCACATTGTATAGTCACCATTGTACAAATAATTTTGTATTAATATTTGCATCTTTCACCATTTTTTAAGAATGATATGAAAAGTGACTGGTGTGGTGTAGCATAACTAAATGCAAATATAATAATGTTGAAATTAGAGATGCACAAACAAATGCCTCGTCTTCAGCTCTATTATAAGACTGATTGCATACAGTCAGTGTTCTTAGAAAGGTGGGTGTGATTGTTGAACATTGCCAGTGCAACAGGAACATTTAAAATCAGCCCCTGCAGGAGTGGAGGAAGTTAATGACTCTGTTCTCTGTCTTTAACCCCTAGAGTGCTACAACAACAACACTCACAGTGATGTCACCAATCCATTTAGCTCTTATCTACAAACTGGAGTTTCAATGCCTGAATCTATTGCAGAAGAAACTATTTTAGTACAATCTCATTCAAGGGCAAATCTAAAAAGTTTTAGAGATGTATAAAGAAAAATATAAAAGCTTGTTGGCAAACTGTGAGGTAATAATTGTAAATGTCAGATAGTGGGTGGTCAAAGACTCCTACAGGTCCTTTTTTTATGAACAAACACTTCTCATCTCTTCTGTACTGTAAACTCATGTAGCAACTACTTGGAAAAAATCAACTGAGGTTAACACACTGATTCTCTATCTACTGATGTTGTTCAGAAGGGGTCCCAGAAAGGGACTAACAATAAAAATAAGGGAAAAGCACCTTCACTGCCAGCCTGAACCAGAGGAAATCAATATTTCATTGTCTCTTCACCACATGGGGCAAGAAAGAAACATTAATAAATTATGAATTGGCAGATACTATGAAAACAACTAAGGCAGTCTGCTTAGGTCTGGCATCACCCCAGCTTTGCACAGAAATATGCAAAGTCTGATTCTTATCAGGATTATAATTGCTTTTAACATAATGCTGTTTCACTAAATCAATTTAATGTTCTTGACTGTGTCCATAACAAAATCTTAGGGTTGACAATTTTACAAAGGGGATGTAAGAAAATGTTCATAGTTTCAGAAAGTCATAAAACTGTAAAATCTTGAGTTAAACAAATGCTAATAAAAACATTATGTAGGCCTATTCACAAAGGTAAGATCGGGTCATTATGAATATGTGTATTGGACAGATTTGTGAGATCGGAACGCAGTAAGAGAGTCTGGCGCCACCACATGGTTAAGATCAAACCTGCAATCTGTAGTATAGTAGAGAACCTCGTACACCAGCATTGTAATATAAAAAAAGCCATTAACTGTTTATAAAATATATTATATTAAATCCGGAAACAGAGAGGTTGGATTTTTTTTATTTTAAAAATTTAACCATGTAAGTCCTATGTATTCTTGAAACAAATACTGGCAACAAATATGATTTACTCATTGCTTATTGGTGTCATATGTAAATATATGGTGTATATTGTCTAAAGTAGAACAGAGAAATTGCATGTTTGCTAGAAAACAATACGAGAGCAAAACTCATTTGTAACAAATTAGTATCTGTATTTTATTTAAAAATTCTTCAGAGGAAGAGCTGTGTTATTTATCAAAGAAAGCACACAACATGAGGCTGTTATAATGTCAATGACAATTAAGAGGACACACAATGAAAAGCATGGTTAACTCATTAATCTCAGTGTTTCCAACCTTAGGCAAGATTTTCCTGTTGTCTTGAAAAATCAAATACCCTTATGAAATACTAACAAAGTATTTGTGTGTGCAAAGTAAACCTCATGAATATATAAGCAGTCATTATTGTAAAATGTAATAATTATCCTCACCACATTTTTCAGTTATTACACATGTTTAGCAGCATGTCTAAAGCTACAGTGCTAGTCACTAGGATGTCCAGGCAAATCCAGAGGAATGTTTAAACTTTTAAACTAAAAATAAATGTCACTGTGAGTGATGCTTGAATTAAATAAACCTTAGTTTGGTCTACCGGCTCAGGTTACTAAATTATTGCAAGTTCTCCTCTTATTAGCATTTTAATGCTAATCAATGCAGTACAACACAGCTATACAAGTAAACATTTTTAAAATGTAATTTATTATTTGTCATATTGCAATCCATGTACCCAGCTAAGTTAATTATCCAAGAATTATCTCAAGTGTTTTAACTGCCTGAAAACAAAGTTTAACTAGTGCTAGTAATAAACGGCTAACAGTTCTGTTTTATTCTAATCACAGCATCACAACAAATCATCAAGAGATTGTCCATCGCAGCCCATTGTCGAGCTTTCGTTGACGGTTCCTTTATTATTTGTGACTTCCGACAGCAATTATATTAAATTAGCTAATCGAGAAAATGAAACAAAAAGATTCACACAAGTAAATAAATAAAAGATTAGTCATTCTTGTAAACAAATGTTGCCTTGTTTTTTATGTCTTTATGTGGTTAAAGGTTAGAGTATGTACTTGATGTTTTTTGTGCACTAGTGAAAATTGACTGCAGCCTCTTCCACATGTGATCCATCTTTACTGCAACTTTAATACTGAATGGTTTTTCTAAGTTTGTCCTTCAAAATGAGAGGAATTACTGTGTGGACAAATAAATACACAGTGAAGTCCAAACTGAGGAGCCTTTCTGATACACCCAAACAAGTGGCAGGGGTCCTGAGTTAGGTCAGCCAGTTAAAGTGTTACTGTGCATGTAACATGTTAATGAGAGGATGCAGCAACAAAGTTTTTCAAGGTCCAGAGTTGTTTAGTGTCCTCAGTTCTTTCAGTAGATAAGTTGCTCTCTCTCTGTACCAATAAGTCTTTTGTGTGCAGCCATAACTTTTGCTTTATTCACAGATGGGCCTGTGAACAGAAAGAGAATGAGCGGTCTTAGGAACAACTTGTGACTAAATTCAAACACTATTTTGATTTGTAATTTTTAGGTATTTTTTTAGGCAAAAACGAGTGTAACAGGAAGTTGCAGGGTGAGGGATGGTGGAGCTGTCAAGCTTAATCAATGGAAAAACAATGTATCAGATTTTTGAGATCAGAGATATATGTATATATTGCATTACGTAAACAACAGCAGCTTAGATGAAATATCTTTAGTGCACCTTCCATGGAAGTCATACAGGTTTAGAACAATACTAGGCCGTGTATAGTACCTCATCTGTATTGTTGAGGTATTGTGAATGTTATATATTGCGATGTACCTGCGTAGCTGAGTAATACAGGCAGGAAGATGAGGCCATGGGCAGCTCCCAGGAGAACTATAGCAAGATACATGCGGAAGTAGAATATCTGGAAGATCTGGGACTTGGAGAGGGCAAGAATCAAGATCCCGCCAAATTTAGTAAGAGTAATACCACTGAACACCTGAGGACAGACACAAGCATGTTCTTAAACTTTCAACCCACAATATTTATATTATAGTTATCATGACAAACAGAGGCCATAAAAATTATCGAAACATTTAAGCTACAAATGAAAATGTGTAAACTTCATTGTATTAGGGCCTTTTCACATTGAGTGCAACACAATATCGAAGCGACTTGAAGACAATCTGTGCTTTCACACCGAATGTGAGATGATTGATCATTTCCTGTTAATTCACACCTGTCGGATGACCCGTCACTGATTGACAATACATTTCACTCAATGCACTGTCCTTTCCAGCTGATCAGCCCTCCAGCTGTCACTATAGAGAACTTTAAAACACTAGCTAACCTCATAGAGCCACATGAAATGGATTTCTCTATTAGCAACAGGAGCAGAACAAACGAGTTTGTTGTTGTTTTGTATCATCACTATAATAAACATGACTTGAGATAATGTCATAATCATAATGAATGAGGATATTAACAGCAAGATATTGCTATGAGCAACACGCTCACTAAATAGTAGTTCTGGGAATGCCGTTATGCTTAAAAAAATGTTAATGTTAATGTTTGCCTGCATTAATTTTCACTGCAGTTTGTTTTCAACTGAAGCACACAACTGAGTACTTTCTATACTGAACGTTTATTTTGAGCTGAAGATCACGGTGTCCATAATTACTATTTTAAAGACTTTTATTCAAAATTGCAGTGTATAGAAAAACAAACAAGTGTAAGTGCTGATAAATATAAATAAATACATTTATAAATACATCCATATAATAAATACATTACAGTTATAATCTGTATTATTCTCAATAATAATAATATATATATTATAAATTATATGTTTGCCTGCATGGATATGGATATATATATAACAACATATGTATGTATGTATGTATGTATGTATGTATGTATGCATGCATGCATGCATATATATATGCATAATCAGTATTTATTATTACACACGTCCTAATTTGCAAGATTTTAACTGGCTGAGCAGCAATGAGAACAAGTGAAAGACAGGAAAGAGAGAGAAGTGCTGTGTGAGAGGGTATGTAGGGAATGTCACTCACAGAGCTGCCCATGTGTGCCAGTGCGTCCTCTGCCCGCTCCACCCTCGAGCTCTTGGTGCTGACAGAGAAAGCTCTCACAATATGACTGCAGAACTCCACTGATATACCACAGCTCTGCACAACACAACACAGCATTCACATCTCATTCACACCCGCATCTCCAACTCAAACCAGAGTTTTAAAATATATTTCTATCTTCTAGTTGGTTTTCAGGATGTCCTTGGTGGTTGTTAATATCACAGTCAAGATTTACAAAATAAAAATTTGTGTTGTGCCCAATGAGCCATCAGTGTTTTTGGTCTGAAAAAAAACAACTGTAAATTCATATTATATAAATGAGGTTCAATGGATCATAAACGCACCATTACAAGGTTGACCAATGACACAGCGTTAAGGCTGATATTCCACAGCCACATAACTCCAAACATGTTGATCAGGATCATGGCGATGGTGAGGGACACCAGCAGGGCGGACCACAGCTCAAAGCCCAACAGCACCGTAGACACCACAAAGATGGCCACCAGAGACACACCAAGATTAAAAGCAGTGTCACGGATGATTGTGAGGTACTGCTCGTAGAACACATAGAACACACTGTACGTGGGGAAAACATAAACCAGCTATAAGAACAACTAAGCAAACAAATAAGCTAATGTTAAACTTACTAAAATTATAAACCAATGTGTATTGTGTTAATTAAAACCTCTAATTTTCCTGTAACTTTAATCCATTCAAATGTATGGACAGTTGATGTTACAATTTTAACAGCACACAGTTTTGGCACAGTTACTGCACACTCAGTGGGTGGGACGTCCTTTAGAACTGACCCTTACAAGGACACACTTATTAGCACTGAGAATGTTTTAAGCTTATGATATATTTGCACAAATTATTATCACCATTTATGAAGTGGGTTAGTGATCTTTGTTTGGCTGAACTTTGTATATGATTTCAACAACCCAAACATGTTGGGTAAAAACATTAGTCCACACTCAGTGTGTTCTGAGAAATCTGCGAAGAACAAGGAACCTTATGTAGAACAAGCACTGAGCTCTAACATGTGACACTGGAAAATACAAGGCAGACTTCAGGAATCATCTGATGTTTACGGATCAGGTATGTTATTTACCTGTAGGGAAAGACGTGGTAACTCTTGTCCTGCGGCCCTATTGCCTGCGTGATGTTGTCAGTAAGGTCCCTCGCCATCTTCATAGCATCAATATAGTCAGCTGATGTTTTTAAGATGCTGTGGTAGGTCATGAAATAAGTGGCACCAACATCTGTGTTGTTGTCTTTGAAATCCACAGCAGTGCTGTACGCAGCATGACCACTGCATAAACACAAACACATCATCATTTAGGATTAGTCATTTTGTTTTAAGTGTGAAATGTACACAGACAAGTCTTAAAAGTTTATCAAAAAGTTTAACCAAAAACCAGTCATATATACAGGAAGAGACCCTCTAACCAATCAGGTGTGTGGAAATCATGAAATAAATAATATAAAACAAATGAAATTACAATAACAGACAGCTGTGCGGGATTATTTCTTAGCTATGGGTCAGAAAACAGAGACAAATAGTTATACAGAGACAAGCATTCTGGTCATAAATGTATAGTCGCTACTAAATGTATAATAGAAAAAAATATTTCAAATGTTTGATGCAACAAATATTGACAAATTCATTGATTTTATATTCTTAATAACATTTCTTTCTTAGAATCACTTCTTTTTCAGGATTGCAAATTGTAAGCACAAGTTGGGCTTATGATTTAGCCATGACATTTGTGTGTAACTGAGGGCCATCGGTGGGTGTGACATCTGAAGACCGGACACCTCAGGAGAAAGCTCACCAAAGAGTGAAAACAGTTAAACTCACCCTTTCCCACACTTGATGTTTGGGTTGTCTGACAGGAACATGGGGAGGAACCGCATGAAGTCGGTACCATTAGGCCTCTGTTTCCCGCTAGCGGTCATGGGTCTGCAGTGAACACAGGTTTGATCCACCACTGGAGAAGAGAAACATCATAAATCACTCACAGACAAGTCAAAATGAGAATATGATCTCAGAATGATGATTAAATCTTTTCTCCATCCAAACACATTTTCAATGGGTTCCTGTTAAAACGCAATGCCTAACAAGTGCCCTGCATAAAGGTCCCGCAGTGGCCCTGCAGACGTCTGTTGATCTGCTGGCTAATGGTTTACCTGAAGCGTTGCAGAAAGCTCCTGTAGAGACATAATATCTGCAGCAGGAGGACTGCGGCTTCACCCAGTCGAAATAATCATCCAACCAGGATGATGGAACATTATTGATCTTGGTGCTGAAATAACACAAACAGTCACTATGTTGATCTTATTAAAGTTATTAAAACTGTGACAGGGGTTACTGATAAAACAGTGACAAGGAAGTGCTCATGTGATGGCTTTGAACTTAAAAAAACCCCAGAATTCTGTGATTATAATTTAAACAATACAAGTGGACTCACTAGTTACTCATGAGAGAGGCGGTGTAAATCTGCTGGACTAGAGAGTTGTTATTGCAGCCCACTCCGCCACACACTGCGTTCTGGCCCTCAGACGTTTTGTAGTCGTGTCCATCCTCCACCACAAAGTAAACCGGCGCCCCCGTGTGCAGATACTCACTGAGGTTTCCAAAGTAATTCAGCACATAAGAGTCCTGTGACAAAAAAAGCAGAAACATCTTTAATTAGATTTACGGAGTCATGTACCAGAGTGACCCAAATGAACCCTTTATCGAATGTGGCAAACTGCAACATTACTCCGGAACTGTAAACAACCTACACTTACACCAGAAGCTTGCTGCATTAATACAACATATTACATTATACAGTGATACAGAATATCAGAATCTCACATTTCTACTAGCTTAATAAATCATCATACTATCTGAAGAAGGTGTGGCAATGGTGTGTAATTCAATTCATCTCAGCCATGTAAAATGTTAAGATGTGACATGCAGACATACATCAGGCATAGACAGGGTCTGGTCAAGGCCAATCTCAACTTTGTTGATGACGGCTATACTAAAGGACAGCATTCCAACAAACACCGCAACCTATTAAAATATGCAAAAACAAGAGAACAGGAAAAGACATTTGTTTTCAATAATATTTGTCAAGCATTTAACTCTGTTTCTTAGTAACAGAACAAAGGGTAAAACCTTTCGTTTTACTTATTTTGTTGATACACTTACCACCAGGGGGCGCACGCAATCCTTCAGGACAAAAGGAGCATATATTTTCTTAAAGAACTGAAACAGACAGCCTTCTGATCGTGGTTGCTGTGTCTCAGGCAGTTTCACGCAGCATAATATATCCAACCGGTTAGACTGGAAAATAAAACATACTGCTGCTTATGCTCATACATTTATATGGCAATGATAGTTACAAATTAAAAAAAAAAAGCGATTAAGCACAGTACTCGTATACAAAACACTGTTTAAAAACACATTAAAAACAAATAGCCATTTGTGGGGTAGGTTGCTGTATGTTGCAATGTTTACATTTTATTAATTTTGTGGCTATATGCCTTTCTGTCAACTCCTGTTGTGACCTTTGACCTCTCACCTCTTGTCTCTTGATGTCCAGACCAAGCAGAGAGACAAAGCAGCTGACCTGCAGGAGAAAATCAATGAAGACGGCCAGACCAGCGAACAGAGAGAATGTTCTCACTGCAGGCATGGTGGAGAGAGCACCTGTACAAACAGAAAAAGAGAGGCTGATACAAAATACATGTACATTTTAGATAGTCTGAATCATTATTGTCAGGCTCATGTGTTCTTAATTTGTGGGGACGGTATCGTATATGACAGAAGAGCTGAGCCATTCACACAATGAGATTCAGATCATGTGATTCTGTTTCAGCTTTCAAAGACCACATTTTGGAAAACAACTGTATGACAGGAAGATGAGTAATAATCAGTATTAATTATTATAATAAGAGAGAATAGTATAGAGGAAAAACACATTACTTAGAGAACAAAATGACCAGGGTCACATTTAAGGGGCACAACAAAGTTTGAAAGATGTGCTTATTCTGAATTGACCTTTAGAAAAAATGTAATTGTTTGACAAACCTAAAAAGAAAGCCACAGTCTCAGAGAACGAGGAGAGGAACATGCTGGGTGCCACCTCCCCGAGAATACGACCAATCTGCTGATGAAGTTCTTCCTCAGGCATCCGCTCATCTCTCTGAACACACAACCACAAATTAACTATGAAAATCACAACCAACTAACTAGCACCAAGATGCCTCTCTTATATCAGTCAGTTGACATCAAATAATCACAGCACATTATGCTACAAGCATCAGAATTAATAATCTTTGAGCTAAATCTACATGATACTAAATCTATATATGGTAGATATCAGCACACACCTGGTAGGTCTGTACTATGATGAAGATATTGTCCACTCCGACAGCCAGCACAAGGAAAGGAATGACCTCAATGACGATGAGTGTGAGGGGGATTCCCATGTAACTGAAGATACCCAGAGAACAAGCCACTGAGCTCAAGACAATAAGAATACCAGCAATACCCAGAGAGATCTTTGAATCCACCTGCAACACACAGACACACAAAAAATACATTACAAGAGCACCTAGATGTCACCCAACCAAGTGATTTAAAATGATATCCAAGATTGATTCTAGACTATTTAAATGAAAATAATAATAAATTATAGAATTTATAAAACAATTCAAGATTTTTGGTTTTTAGTCCATTTCTATAACAGATCCTATAAGACCAACTTTGTGTTTGCGTACTCCTAAATGTTGACAAAATACAATTTAAGATGATTTAAAATCAAGTCTTCCACTTTCAGAAAAATGAGCAAAAACACTGATAACTCATCTTTTGTAATTGTATGCAAATTGCAAAAATGAGTGTGAGCTGATTTGTTGACATCAGGGTCTTACCAGCAGCGTCCAGCAGCTTTTAATGTGGCCCAGAGCCAGTGAGATGTAGACAAACATGATGACATAGCTGACTATGATGGTGGTGACATCACTGTTGCTCTCCCGGTCGATCTCATCCTCAATGCTGCGCTCAGCACTGAATGAAATGGTCAGGTTTGGGTTGTTGTAGTTCTTCACAAACCTAATGAATCTGTGGTGTTGTGTGAAAGCTTATTAATCAGATAAAACAGGTCAGGCTTTATTTATAGATAATAATTTGGTTTTTTTATGTCATTAATTTTTCCCTTCACCCATTAATCATTCATTCACATGTTTTATTTATGTTTTATACTTACTCTTTCTCCCATGCCAGCGCTTTGCCTAATTTGTCAGTGTCATTCAGGAAGTTTTTCACAGGAAAGGTGATCACTAGAGCTGTGGCATTATTGTAGGCCGTGCCTGTATTTAAAAGACATACAGAAAATGCAAACAGATTATTTTCCATCACTAATTGTCTATTGTCTGACTAAATATGTTACTTTAAAGGTCGACATTAAGGTTAAGTATTTTGTTTTTATATATTTATATTCTCTAAATTTTTTGTGATTCTTGAAATGTTAAATGCTTTTGGCCCCAATCCCATACAAAAAATTATTATTTGTTTTATTATTGTATTTTTGATTGTGTCCAGCGCACCTTCATATCCACCAAGAGCTAGCCAGGGGAAAACTGGGCCCCCATATGTACCCATGCAGGGGTCATGAAACATGGGGTCTGTGTCATCGAGGGCTGTGGGTGAACTAGGGTAAATGCAACGACAACACAATGTGAGTAAATCTTTAAAATTATTTTTAAAAAAAGACAAGTTCAAACAAAGCTAAGTTACAGTAATAAAAAAAACAACAGTGAAGCTCACCTGACACAATATAGAAAATGAGAGTGGTAGTCAAAGTAGACATAAAATTCATCCTGATTCACATGATCCAGGACCTCATGGCTGTTCTGGTAGTAGTTCAACACACTCAGAATGGTACAGTTGTCATTGTAAGGAGCCAGAGGAGAAACACAGATGTCTTTGAGAGTTACTGTTTCTCCTTTATATTCCGCTATTAGATTTGCTATTTCTGTCTGGAGATCCAGCACCTAAGAACACAGAGCCAACAGTTCATGTATATACACAGCTTTCAAAACAAAATTCCAAAGCAAACTGAAGAGCTCATATTTTGTTCCAGCATTTTTATGACTAAATTCTTCAGTTTATATTTGATGTGTAAAATTTAAATCAGCCTTTGAAGTGTAGGAATTCGTTTACCTAGAAAATTTTCTAGAGCGTAATTCTTGTGGGTGGAGCTTACTGTATGTAATCACATCCGTTTTAACCTGCACCGTGCTGTACGACTGTCCGCTAGGCTTCCATTTAGGTGTCTTATTTATTACTTAATAGAAGGAATCAAAAGCACTCCAATATGTTTATTCTTACAACAAGAAAACATTAGATCTTCATACTACACAATTCGATGCTGTGCAATGCTATGCAACACAATACTATACGCAACTATACTGCACTAGATGACACCATGTTATGCTATACTAAAAGATTTCACCCTTCATTTGCTTACATTCTTCACTTCTCTTCGCATGGCACTTGTTGACTCACCTGATGAAGCAGTGATAAGTTCAGGATGGGGGAGAAGATAATGTCTGGCCCAGAGGACGGCGTAAACGTGCTCGTCTCCGTCCATGGAGTGGTGATGATGAGCTGCTCGGTGCGGAAAAACGGGCCGAAGTGCTGGTCAAAATAGTCCTTTTCCTGTCTGGCCCTACTGCTGGGGGATGACCACAGCTCTACTGGGTTTGTGGTGATGCGCATGTAGACCAGCCCGGCCGAGCAGACCGACACCAGCAAGATGCTGGTCAGGATCACTGTCAGAGGATGAAGTACACACCACGAGCCCCAGCTGCTGAAGAGCATGCGGAGAGCGTTCTCAAAACGTTCCCCCAACGTCTCACAGCACGTAGCTTTATCTAGGAAACAAGACAACATTTAGTGAGCTCTTCTGAAAGATGATGCTTTTACCCAAGGTTAAAGCTGGAGTGTGTCATTTCTGTGCTGACACATTCAAACGTTTCAAACAGATCAGAAAGGTTGATGCTGAAACCGACATACCTACAAACTCTGTGCCATCAGCATTCAGGGAGAG
>JAZGTK010019127.1:0-11530 GCA_036877625.1 Ambastaia sidthimunki | reverse complement strand
GAAGTTTGCTGAGAGTGAAGAGTCCATAACTGACAAACCCAACCACATATGAATCAATTATCTAATTTTCTAATTAATAATGCATGGCAACCTCCTTCTGTTGGTGAGAATTCATTTCACACTTACATTAACAAGCTCACCGAGGTGTGCTGAGCATGACTAACAAGCTCCTTTATGCTTGCCTTGATTTCCTGTCACCACTCATGTGGGATCATTATGTTATTATGTAAAGATTCACGGCTGTATCATGTTATGAGAAACTTCTATAAAAAACATTGAGGTTGACTTGAGCAATTAATTTTTTGAAGGATGCAAATAGATTCACACAACAGAATGGAATTAAGCAGAAAATCAGGGAATCGGTTTGTAGCGCTTTATTGCTCTTGGGTAAATTAATTTGCTCCAGTTGTCATGTTGTAGACAGTCCTATAAAATTCGCAGATTTTGCAGGAGAATCTTATTTTTGACTGGAGAAAGGTAACAAAGTCAATTCTTAGGCAGTGTATTTTAGCTCTGTGAAAGTATGTTAAAACGAACCCCTAGCTATGCAGGCTGGATTTCACACTTTGTTGCATTTTGAAGTGTGTCAGTGAGATTCATAAATTCATAAAAACATTCTTCCTTTTGTTTCCAAGACAGGTATTTAAAGCCAGTTATGCTGCAGAAATACTTATAGTTTGCTAAATAATGACACAGTCTAATGGCACAGACATCTGAAGGCACTAACTGTAGCACTGCCTTGAGAACTGAGGTTTGTTATTGCCACAGTAATGCAAGAACACACCTTAAGTATGTATAGTGGGACTGGTTGTGTTTAGTTCTATACGTTGAGTGCTGTACATTTCCGGCCTGTAATTCCTGTTCTGCCAGTTTATACTGAATATTTGAAGCACACACATATTTTGTTTTTTCTTTCTCCTTTTATTCCCTCTTTTTCCTTTTCTTTTAGTTTTTTTTAATTCCTTGCCTTCACTTTTTCCTTTCTTTTCCTTTCCCGCTCTCTCCTGTCCATCGTGTCAGATTATGTCAGCTGCTGTGATAAGCAAGCGATTCTGGGGTGTCTCAGGATATTGATGGCACCATGACTGTTCATTGCTGGCACAGAGAACAAAGGTGGCTTGATCCTAATGTTGCAAGCTAAGAGATAAATGTCAAGCACACTTTTAAAACTGAACAACTCTTTCATTGTGTCCAGGCCAGAATTGAATGCTATCTTTTGAAAGCCCTGGAGATTCATTGCGCTCATGTTTCTGACAATTGAAAGTCCCCTACAGATAAAAACACTAAATCCTCAAACACAATAAAGGACACTTCAGCATGAACTGGAGCACAAGGATGTGTACCATACAAGCTGTCCTAATACAAAATAGCAGGTTGCATTTCTCTGATTGAGGTGAATAAGCTAATGGCAGTGGGTGGGGAGATCTGGACAGCCGTAACAAGCAAAGATAAATATATGGGGGCTTTATTTCTTTGCCGTTGTCAGGACTGCTTTGTATTTCATTCCCAATGTACCGCCTTAAGCAGTTCCACCCTTGTGTGGGATAATTCAATTCAGCAGGTTTTGTGCGCAAGTGCATTGATGAGTATTGCTTGCAAAGAATTTTGTTCCTTTGTAAATCATCACGGTTATGGTCTTACCGCTGAAGCGTTTGGAATTACATCTGGAGGGCTGTTGAACTTCACAGATTATGGAGATATCGATTCTGCCTGTAGGCATTAATTGTATTAATGTAAATGTAAAAACAATCGGTGCACCAGCAATCCCCCCGAGATGTCTTTAATACTTGTTTTGCTCCCCAATAAAGGTGTCACTGTTTATTGCGTTAAGAAACAGGTGTACGGATGAAATACGGTTCATATTTGATCTCTAACCTGTCATGATGTCCATGTGATGTCATCAGAGAGTTAACATGCTGGAATGTGCAGATCTCTGCTGCGCTGTTGGGCGGCTTGGAACTCCGCCCTGCATTAGCTGATTATTCATTATGCAAATCAAGTGCTCATGCGAACAGCAGTACATCGCTGTGGTATAATTTAGGCTCAAAGGAAAACAAGAGGAGGATTGAGTCGATTGCTTTGGCATCTGTTCTTCTTTCTATTGTGCGGGCGGGGTTGAGATTGAAGGCTCTGCAGGCCTCCCGTATCAACCGAGGGCCAAACTACATGACACTGAATGTGCCCCACTGTGGCGTAATGTACTGAGAAGTATCATTCTGGAGCCCGTGGTGTTACTGTCCAAAGAGATGTCTTAAGCACTGCTGAAGCCAGTGCTGGCTTTTTAACAGCTCTTTGACAGCGGAGGCTCCAGAAACACGCTCTTTCCCAGCTCTTGAGTAGATAAATGTTCCTCAGCCACTCAGTTACTTGCCCTAGAGTTCTGAACCAGACACTTGAGCAAGTCAACAGAGGTATTTTTTTCTCCCCTTAGATTATACACAGAAAACTCAGTAAGGTATAAAACGCATTATCTTTACAAATAAAACCCAGTCCTCTTGGTAATGCTTTTAAAAATCATTTTTAAATGATTTATGTGCTTCACTTACAATATTACAACTTGCACGTGAACTGAATAACAGCACAATGGCTGCAGGTTGCGTACGGTTTGCGCTGCTCATTCTTCCAACAGCTGCTTTGCAGAACCTGCGTTGCTTGACAGCATCACAAAATTATAAGCACAGAAATAAGCAGCACAAATTATTAAGATCAGACTGCGATGATGAAAGTTTTTTTAAAAATAAACCTCAACCACTTATGCCCTCCAATTTTTGACGTTGTATCTTGCAGATGTCAAAAATGTGGAGGTTCAGAACAAGCCATTTTTGGAGTTTTATTTCAACAACTGGTGTGTTTGAACAGGAAAGTTTTAAATTTTGAAAGCATCAAACTTGCTGAACCGATTTCAAAAGTTCAAGGAAAATTGTTTTTTTTATAATGTGATGCCTTTAATTTATATCGTATAGCAGAGAGTTGTTAGCTAATTAATGTGTTAAGACAGCATGTACATGCTAAATAGTTATCGTATTAAAAGAAAAGCATCATTAGTATTCTGGCAGGAGTGGGTGTTGGATCTGCAGAAATTCCCAGCTTTCACCTGTCCTTATTTCCATAAAGCTATAAAATAGGTTTTGTCAGCAGTGTTAAAGGACTGCTCGAAATTTACGGATACACAAATTATGATGCAAACATGCAAACCATTTTCTTTTTTTGGCCCTTGAGATAAAGCGCACTTCATGTACTGGTTACGGCAAATTACAGTGCAAGGTGTCGATTAACTCTTGCAACAGTGAGTCATGGTGACCCGTAGCAAATGACCCTCTGTAATGGAAAGCAGCCGTTGGTATAATGGCCGTGAGTGATCCATCACCTGTACGGCCAGATGCACTGACATTCATGGTCCCTGTAATTGCTCGATCACAAAGGGCTAGTGGCATGTAGATTATCTTGGAATGCCATAATGGATGTTTTGTGTGTGTATGTGTGTGTGATACTGAGAGATAAGCAGATGTAAATGGTGTAAATAGTGGCTTTTTTATCAGTGTTCGTTAAACACGTTTACACAATTAGATAGATTGGGAAAATCAAACCTGGGCTATTTCTTCTCCATATTGCTTATGGTTCTATAAACGGCGGATGTTTGCTTCATATATCATGTTTAATATCTGTTTAATGCGGCTTACTGAGACAGCCGGTGATGGAGCCCGCATGTGTTCACTTATAACACTACAAAAAAGGGTTTTATGTGAGGCTTCTTGACTGAGAGTGCTGTACTTGACTGTTACCATGTATTCCCTGTAGCACATCGCAGGCTAATGCATCTCTGTGGCATTAATGCAGATGTTGGCGCGCTCCCCTGAAGTTGCTGCCGGCTGTTTTTGTTCACACTAGGTTTGCAGCATCTTAGCCTCTCTTATTTCTGTGTTCCTTACGTGACTGCGCATAATGCATTTGTTTAGCAATTCATTGTCCCGCCTGTCATACGGTAATGTTGTTTTGAGGCTTGTTACCATAATGATAGAGACAGTAAAAAGAGGACAGCTATGCATGACCTAACATGACATGACCTGGTCCAGAGCAGTACAGCTGTGTTTCTGGGGCACGTGCTTTAGAAGGCTGAAACTGAACAAATTTATTTGTAATTATGAATGATTTTGCTATTAATGTTTAACTTATATCTTGTGTAGGAGTCTCCTTGATCCATTTTAAAGGTTGATTTTTAGTCTTTTTTATGTTTCAACAACAGATAAACACAAACAAAGCAGTGCAAATTGTGCTCTCTATCGCCACCTCTGTTTGAAACATGAAATTGCAAGTTACTTGCAGAGTTTTCTTAACCTGGATGACAAGTTTAAATTCTAAGCAACTGCTGTAACAAGCAATAAATGCTCCACCATCCTCAGCACCCACACAAACGACCTAGTAGCTGGATCTTCTTACTGTTTACAGACTTGAAGTAACCACTGACATAAGTCAAACTGACATTTACCACAAAATCTGACCCAGCAGCTCAAGTTATAAATCATTATTATAAACATACTGTTGCAAATCGGAATAAGGTACCGAGACTATTTTGTTATGTACTTGCTCAATAACTGATTTTTGTTAATTTTTGGTCTGAATAGTTATGGATTGCTGCTTTAAAATGCATTTGTAGCCTAAATAACCAAAATTTCATTATAATCTTGGTCATTTGCCTCCTTTAAATAATGCACATCACAAGGGCTCTTTAGATCCACTTACAGTCTGTGTATATGTGTCGAGCTACAGAGATACATCCCCACAATCTGTCTATCTGCCTGGGTCTGTTTACCTGCGTGAGACGCTCGCTGTGACAGGTGTTAATTTGACCAATTATGTCGCCGTTACACTTTTAAAGAACATGACAGCTTGACAGCAGCACAAAAAGCACACTCAGGAAAGGAATTTAGTTAAAGGAGCAATTACAGTATAATACATCTGTCAGCAATATCTGTCAGACACAGTCTTAAGTGCTTGAACCTTTAAGGAGCTAGTTTTAAATGACAGCTCGCTAAAGGAATGTACCGGGTTCAGTGCAAGTTAAACTCTATCAGATGCATTTGTGCCATTATGTGGATTATAAAAACAGATTTACAGTAATACACTTACAATGGAAGTTTATGGGGCAGGCCATTGCATTCTATAGCCACATCACTTAAACATTAAAAGTTAACATGACACCAGTGGGATAGAATTGCTACTGTGTAAATTTAATCTAGCGTATCCAGACCTTTGTAAATAACAAAAGGTTTGGTGCTTCTTTTTCCTGCTTTAACCGGCCAAGAGCTGCCCAATTAGACAGGAAGAGACATCTGACTTACAATTAAAATGACCAATCACAGTTCGTTTCGTTTTTGTGTGCCGTGTAGGGGCGGGGTTGTTATATATATTATATACCAAAAATATAATTGCCCATTTTCCAAATTTTGTTTGCAATATGCATAAGACAGTTAATGAAGAGACAGTGATATAACCATTCATTTTCAACTTAACTGTCATAACTATGTAAATACTGTTAACCTGGTCATTTTCACATGATGTTGTACATAAGAAAGTTTACTTTCAATAATTTTTTTGTAAACTGTACTTTAAACCATTGTACCAATGATAGGTAAATAATACCAAAGATAGTGAAATGTGCAAATATGCATGTGTCCCAAGACCAGTTTGATAGGGAATCAGCTATATAAACGCAATTAAATACAGAGACTCACAGGGTTGTTTATGTTTGGTGATGGTGACACGAGAGAGAGCGAGAGAGAGAGAGAGAGAGAGAAGGACACCCTGCTGAACCAAAAAAATAGTTCATGTCTCCTGTTAGGTGCTTTAAAGCAGTTTAATTCAATAAACCCAAAGGGCACTGCTGAGTTTCCAGGGTCTGCTCTCCCCTTTGTTTTCCCTACAGTCTGAGCGGAGAGGACGGGAATTGTGCTTTGTTTACCAGGAATGACGTGAATGTGCTTTTGTCATTCGCAAAACACAAACTGTTTTTAGAGCTGTCAATCTTAAAGAATAGTTCACCCAAAAATGAAAATTCTGTGAAGATTTTGTGGCGTTCCAAACATGACTGTCTTTCTTCTGTACATACAATAAGTGTTTGAGTGTGAAAGTTGGTCCAAACGCAACGTACTGTAATATATATTGTTATATATATTGTTGTTAGAATATATATATATATATATATATGTAGTAGGAAAGAAAGGAGACCCTTTTGGTTTTTATGGAAACCCTTTTACATAAAGGAAAATCATACTGAATTTGGAATTAGTAAATAATAATTTGAGCAAATTATACCACAAGACTGCAAAACACTGTTGGTAATTATGCCAAACCAGTCAAAGTTCCAGAGATGATCAAGGGGGCAAAATTTGTTCAGTTTTCCTCCCTCTCATAAGAGACTTCATGCTCCATTTATATTCTTTGGCAAGGTTTTGCGTATAATGCAGTTACAGTTCAAGATGAAAAGCACAAAACTCAAAGTAAATTGACTGTTTGAACATTTTTGTATATTAAAAAAAATACACCATTACTAAAAATGTCACAGAAAACATTGGCTAATATATTACTATAGGATAAATAGTTTAAGTTAAGGATGCAGATGGCCTGCATCATGCATCAGTTTTGGTGCAGTGAAATGCACGTGTCGCATTCACGTACGCTCGCATGTCTGTGACATTGAAAGGATGTGTTTTGTTTTGAAAACACTTGATTCTGAGTTTACTAATTAACAGAGAGCAAAACAGATGGATGACATGATGTGCATCCCAGCAGCCTCCTACACTCTCTACACTCAACATTACTGTTCACCTCAATTATTCACAGAACCCAAACCCAGTTCTGCACAGTGTGTCTCCTGTAAACATCTGCAGCGTCTCTCCACATACTTCAAAACTTCTCACTATAGACAATCTGCACCATATGCATGTTTCATCTAAGATGATAACTAGCAAAGAATGAGAGTTTGCGGTCTTGTTTGTTCTATTCAGTTTTGTGATTAGCAATAGATCAGTGGCTACTTTCAAAGTCCTATTTCTACACAGTCGAGGGGATTCATTCATTCATACAGTGGCTCCAAGCAGCATTTGGACGCTGGAGGCAGATTAAAAAATATATGAAAGTCATTGCATTAGATACGGATAAAATATTAAACCAAGTGACAATTATTGTAAATAAAACAGCACAAGCATTTTTTTTTCAAAAATGTTTGTTTAAAAAAAGGTTTGTTTTCAATGATAATAATAAAATACATATACTGTATGTTTTTATTTACTGTACGTACACCATAAGATAAGCATTTCTGGTGTCACACTTTGTAGAACACTTTGTTTGGTTCAGCTGCATTTTTTACAGTGGGGCCTGAGAAAATAACAGTATAAGATAAAGCTAAATAAATAAAATCAGAATAAAACTATATTAAAAAATATTTCTGCCTACTTTTCTCATATCTGTTTTCACAAGTGTGGCTCCTGAAAGAACTGCGCTCTGATCCCTTCACAGTAAGTGCAGTCTTGGGTTAAAATTTCCCTTCCATAAGCAAATATGTCACTTTTGGTGGTATATTCTAAGACTCAAAACTAGAACAATGTTCCATTGTGGTGTTATATTTTCCTAGCAGCCATCTACAGAACAATGTAAATGCTTACATCTGCTAAAATCACTCTTGAAACTGCTCTGCTTTGGATGCACAACAGTCTAGATTGTTTTCTGGTTTTGTTTGTTTGTTGGTTTTGGAGGGGTGGGGTTTTTAAGTTGCCTTTTGTGTGGGATCACAACACAGTGCCATTCAGTGATGACTGGATTTGTAACATTTTAATTTGTGCACAACATCATTATCATTAAACTCACATTTTCACACCACAGTAAGTGCAATTAAGTATCACTGACTAATAAACTCCTGGAAAAGGATCCTGGATATCGTCCAGATTAGCAGCATATTGCAGATGTGAAGTACACACACACACACACACACACACACACACACACACACACACACACTGTCATTGTCTGTGTTCACATCTATATACAGCAATAGCTCATTAATGACGTTTTCTCGAAGGTTCCTGTCATATTAAAAATGAATGTTGGCATTAACTGTCATATTCAAATGTGATGTTTTCCTCTGGACTTTAAAGAGAAGGTATGCATGAGAGAAAATGGTTTGTGTGTGTGGTAAACAGACTGAGATCTCACTGAGATGTTTCTGACTGCTTAGCTGGGAATTAGATCAAATCACTGGAGGATTTATTCATGGCTGAAATCCAGAGTTCTGTCCCTTGGTTTTGGGTTAGTTTATCTAAAAAGACTTCCCACTAAATTTTCATTAGTATCATTTAGTATCGGTTCCAAAATTATGACAGAAATTCCAATAGGAATTCTGTGCACATTCTGTAAAGGAATATTTTAGGTTTCATACAAGTCCAGATGGTTCTGGGTTCAGTGAAATTCAGCCAAAATGTTAATAACCACAAAAATATAGACTTTTCCCTTGTTTATTTAAAAGTCACTGTTACATTAAGACATTTACAATAGAAGTAAATTAGTTTAGTTTATGAATGTGATTTACATGACGTAAATATTACACGTGTTAACATGATTTTAGCACAATATATCTGCTTACCTGCTTTGTGTTAAAGTTATAGCCAACATTATCCTCCTTAAGTTACATCGTCATGGCAACAAAGTTGTAAAATTGGATATAACTTTACACAGATATGATTAGACAGGTCAATTTTGGGGGTTTCAACATCATGTCACAAATGCTGTCAACTGAGCTCAACTCAACTTGAACCCAGAATGTTTCTTTAATGATTTTTTGAGTAGATCACACACACATTCCAAAAGCTTCTCTCCACCTATCTTGAGGGAGTCTCACCTGTCACATAATTGATGTGATAGAGCTGTTGTTGGCTAACAATGAGCCGTGGGGAGCAACGTCACTACTGCTGACCGCGAGCCCATCCTCTCATGCTGATCAGCCACTTTCCTCTACAGCACTGGGGGCGAGTGCCACTGCGTATCTCTGTATAGAAAGAGGATAAAACAATAGAGAGCAAAGGACATAAGAGGAAAGGACAAGCTGACAATGGCCGTTCCATTTACAAGACGATTGTTTTTCCAAGAGCCGAACATTAATCCCATTATGTCAGAGTTAATGAAATGACTCATTATTCAAGTTCTTTTCCCCTTTCTGCCCTGTTCAGACTCTTGTTAGTGTCGGACGCTCTTTTAATTTGTTACTTGCTGTGTAGCAGAGTATCATTTATGTTTAAATTAAGCAACAAATCAATTACAACAGGATTGCTGGGAATCTGTAGTGACGTTCAGTATTAAAGAAATATTCCAGGTTCAAAATAAGTTACATTGGAAAAATGTGTCACATACCAAAGAAAACAACTTAGAAACAGTTTGCACATGGAGGTCCACAAGATTGTGTTTTTGTTAGTGCTTAATTTCTGACAGATATACTTTTCTTTTTTAATGGCTCTTTAACAGCCGATCTCCACTTAACACGTAGTATGAGTTTGAGTTTAGAGGTTTTTTACCCTGATTAAGTTCTTTCTCTGTCTGTTGCAGTCAATCTGTCTGTGCTAACTACAGCGTGCAGCAGTCACTATGAATACGCCATTGAGGAATTCTGCCTGGCCAAGTTCAAGCTCGATATGGAGGTTCTTGATCAGCAGCAGTGGTGCAGCTGGGAGGACACAGTTGAGTGAGTGCTAATTAGCATTTATTGTGTTTTTATACCATAACAATGTTATGCTTGATTCTGATTGGCTGAAACACAGTTTCTTGTTTCCAGTAAAATATAATCCCTTAAACAAGACCAATTTACATGAGAAGCATCATTGTATAAGAAATGAAAAACAATTACCTTACAAATAAATATGTTGAGATAAAAATTTGGTAACAGTGGTATTAATGTAATAATTGACAGATAATCAATTAAATGATTGTACATTAATACAAACCCAGATTTAAAAGTCCCTCCGCATAGGGCCATGGGTGCATTTCTGCCTGGAAAGTGCATTAAGTTTCCATAATCTAAATGTTATCCATTCATTTCATAACACACAAGTTCTGATAATAATGACACAGATGCATAATGCAGAAAAACTATCTTACACAATGGAGGTACTATGCGACATGAATAATGATTTTGAAGAATTTTGAACTGGTAATGTTTCTTGCCATGTTACAGCCACATTGAAGCGTCCCCAAAATGGACTGTAAATGTTAAAAAGCCTTTTTACTACTTCCTCTCCACATCACAGACATTTTGGTCCAGCCCTCATTCGACAGCTTCTTTTAGTGTACTATCATGTTGCAGCCGACACGCTTGCATGTATATTTGAACACCCAAAGTCAGTGAAGGGCAGAGTTTTCTCGGTAAGAGAGAGAAGATGGGGGTTCCCATAAAATCACACAGTTCCAGGGATTCGGAGCACCATGTGGCTGAGCTCCAGGCATTCGGCGTTCCTGGGTTCCTCCATATGTCCAGCTGTCTCTGTGATATAACGAAGGAGGTTATTCGTGGTGCTCCACAGAACACATGATAGGGAAAAACTTTCACTTTCCGAAGTTAACAAGAAGAACTGTCCTGCTTTGACAACTGCCCTCAGACAAACTCCAGCCACAGTGTGAGGAAGAAGCAATCAAGACAAGTGACTCGGATGTCCAAGCTGTCGGTTCGGGACCTGAGGTCTGCCAGTCACTGTCATTGACACTGCAGGCAGAGTTTGTCCCCTGTGACCCAACTTGTATGATTCTGCTGTTGTTGTTGTCAAGACACAAATTGCTGACCTACAGAAGGTCTACTGGAAATCATTACACCAAATACTGTACCAAATAGCTTTCAATAAGCTTTTCAATCTAGTCAATAGTTGAACTTATACAACTTTTACATCCCCAGCTAACAATTCAAACTAAACTCAAGCCTTTTAGACATCGTATCTAACATTAATGTGTGGTTAATAGAACGTTTTTTAAATCTTTTAGAAAATGTGTTCTGAGAATGTTCCCAGTTAGATGGGTCCTTTGCTTTTAATGAAGCTTGGTGGTCATTGATCCCACTAGTTTATTTGAAGTCTGGTAATTATTGTCTCGTTGAAGGTGGTGAATTTGTTACAGAAGCTCTGATTTGATGGCTGTAGTGACTGTAAAGCAGATGGATTTAGTGTCTCCTCTGAGAGTTTTACCATGCTGACAGCCTAACAGTAACTTAGTGTAGTAATAGGGCCCATTCCCAATAGGATGCAGTTTAGATTGGCCCACTCAGGTTGAGTGATTGTCATTGGGAAATAGCCTCATGTTCCATAAACAAATAGTGAATTTGTTATCAGTCAGAGTAAAATCTCAGCCTGTTGCCGCAGGGTTGCAAAAGCAAACTAGTTTGTTATAGTAAACCTGATTTGTGTTCAGGAGGGCAAACAATTCCTGCGGTTGTTAAATTGAGTCTTTAAACTTTATTATTCATATCACCTGCTTGACTGAGTACGTCACCTTTATTAAAAGC
>JAZGTK010019126.1:0-11531 GCA_036877625.1 Ambastaia sidthimunki | reverse complement strand
CTTGTGTGTAGCTGAAAAAGACATTTTCAAATTCAACTTTGCCCTGCCTGTAGTAAAGACTTCCAGCATTGACCTCATCCTTCACCTAGTCAAAATTTCACACAATGACATCACTCATCATGACATCATCATATCACTTATCATTCAAATGCTGCTGTGACAAGAACTTCATAAAAATCCATTTAAGCAGCTAACAGGGAATGTTCTCAGAATAACATTCTCTCGTTATCAAAGTTATCAAAGTTACAAGTTATCAAAACCTATTAAAGTTAAATAGAACCTTTTTAAACGTTATATATCGTATATATCCAAAACATTATTCTTAGGTTTTAAAAACATTACACCACATTTTTATAACCAAGCAATAATGTTAATGAAATGTCTAAAAAAAATGAAAAAAAAAAAAATGTAATGCTTCTAGAATGTTCAAAATAATAGTTTTTAATATTTTTGTTACTTACAAGGGAAACATTAGGGAAACATTCTTAGAACCTAATATCGTTAGCTGGGCACTCACCTCTTCTTCCTCAGTGAAGAGTTTGAACATGCTTTCCATGTCGATGAAAGAGCTCTGGATCATTCTGTAACAACAAGAGAAGTTCACGTGTGTCATGTTCTTTTAAAAACTGATACATTAATGATTAAATATTAATCAACAGTGATGTACCGGTAATATGTTCCAAACCAGTTGAGAGGCGTGTACAGCTGAATGATGTATGTTCCAAACAGCACATAATCTCCCACCTGAACATCAACACACATTATATGCTGTTCATTTACATTCCTCACATTTTTCAGTCAGAAACTAACTGTGTCCATGTACAATTATTTTCTAAACCTTCTTTCATTTGTGTTCCGCACAGATCATGTTTCAGCTTTATAACAGATTAGATCTGAGCTGTCTGGACTGTCTGTACCTGAAATTTTCCCTCTGTTACAAAGTAAGCACAGAGCAGAGACCCAGCCAGCAGCCCGGAGCCAATGATGAGGTTCTGAGTTTGATTTAGGAAAGCCAGAGAAGCGTTTGTCTTCCACTCTGAGACCTGAGCAAAAAATAAAGTCATGACTTATAAAACATTTACATTTATTTATTACATTATACATTTATTTTTATCCAAAGCGACTTACATTGAATTCAATGTGTATTCTGCATAATCATTAACATACAAATGAACAAATGTGGCCCCTCACGTAGGGTTAAAGTTTCCTGTTACCTGATATTTCAGGATGGCGTCTTCAAAACGATGTACTTCATAACTCTCTGCATTGTAATATTTTACCTGATGAATATATAACATTTTAATATTCAATAACATCATAAACACTTGTATGTAAAAGAACGAACATGCTTTTAATTTGTCTTTTATAATAAACAATTTGATGCATTAAATATGATTTGAAACAGGGCTATTAAAGAGAAAAATACTCATCCTACCGTCTCGAAGTTCAGTAAGGAATCCACTGCTTTAGATTTTGCATTGTTGTCTTGTGTGTTCATGTCTCGTCTGTATTTAGTTCTCCATTCAGTGATGATGATGGTGAGAGCTGAGAAAGACAAAGACCTATAACATATGTGCATCATCCAATCAGAGAACAGTCAGAGAGGTACTGTTCCCACAATGCATTGTGCTCCAATGAACCCATAATGTAACCAGGTATGTAATGTAGCATGATATTGTATTAAACTGCTAATCAAACACACCTTAACCACCTAAACCAGTCCTACAGGTTTAACTGTAGAACTTAAGCCTGGAATTTAACACAACATATAAAGTGTGCAGTACAGAAATAAAGCATCTTCAGGAGGTGTTTATTGGACACTCACTAAGGTAGAGCGCCATACAAATGAAGATGATGAGACCAAACCAGGCGTTAAAATAGGAGATGAAATAGACGATGGCGATCACAATGTCAGCGATGGTGGGAAAGATACTGAACACGATGTAGCTGTTGAAAACAACCGACAACAAACAGGTTATTTCACGACCTCATAAAGATCTCTGATAATACATATGTGACCACATGACTGCCTGTCATTCTGCCTCTCAAAAGAACAAATTACTATAACTCACACAAAGTATTGAAAGATAATTCATCATACTGTACATTACAACACTTTTAACCTTTATTTAAAGAAGCATGTAAAATTCTACATTAGCACAGAGATGCTTGTTTATTTCATAGCTGCAATCCGTAACTTTTTCTGGGAACAAAAATCAGTTATTGATCAAGTACATGACAGATCAGTGATCAACACAATCTCTTTATTTTACCCTGATTCACAACAGTAACTTTATAATAATCATTTATCATTTGAGCTGTCGGCTGCTCTGATTTCCTCGGAAATGTCAGTTTGGCTTCAACATACATAAAGAAAAGTATGTAAAGTAACCTGCAGATTTTTAAACAGAGATGGCGACAGAGAGGCAGAAGTTACAGAGTGCAGCTTTAATATTGGTCATATTATTAAAGCATGTCTAGTAAATATCTCAGCATTATTCAATCTAATCATCCAGCAAAGGCAGTCAAATGTGGACAGTCTCAGACCTCAGCAGGCTGTTGATGGAGGAGGTTCCTCTGTCGATGCTCCTCAGAACATCTCCGGTGCGACGGCCCAGGTGCCAGCGCAGAGAGAGAGAGTGCAGGTGAGCAAACAGACGCACCTGGACCACGCGGTTGGTGTACTGCTGGACCCTGATCCACAGGAATGAACGCATGTTGCTCACGAACCCAGACGCACCTGCAGACAGTAACAGGAGGAAGGATTTCAGATGGAGCCCCAGCTAACAATTTTAGGTTGTAAGAAAGTTTTCTGAATGTGCTATTAGATAGTAACAACGTTAAAAATTATTTTCAAAGTTCTAGTAATGTTCAAAATGTTTTTAGACATTGTGTTAACATTACTGTTTGGTTAAGAGAACGTTATTCAAACTTTATTATGGAATTGTTTAAACATTCCACTAACAACTTAAGAATAAAGTTTTTGATATATGTGACACATAACATTAAAGAAATTCTACTAATGTAACTGCAAGAACTTTTTCACAACTCAAAGACAACTTTAAAAACATTAGCAATGTTTTGAGAACGTTCCCAGTTAGCTGCCTCTGAGCTAATACTGGCTGTCAAACCTCATGAAAGCTAAAGTTCTCACCTGCTCCTCCACCCTGAAGGAACTTTAGCAGGACGTAAACACACACGGTAGTCGCCAAAGTCTTCCAGGAGCTTCCGTCTGTTAACTGGTTCACTGTGACAGGATGAAACGGGAGTGTGACACGAGGACCAATGAAATTTAAAGTTACGACATGCCGCCATTTTGGAATTTAGTGTTCATTTAGTGTTCAAAACATTCATTTTTGGAAGAACTATTTCTTTAAATAAGACACAGTACCGATGTTTTTGTAGTATATGGGCACAAAGACATTGATGGCGCGCTCGGCTCCGAGCAGCCCGAGACAGAGCACAACCAGAATCTGTAGCAGGAAACTTCCTTTAGGCCACATGTACGGAACCAGCAGACGCACTTTCTTTCCAAAATCTTTCCATGTGGACTGACTCTCGTCTGAATTACCCAAGAGAGACTGTGAAGAGAGATTGTAAGACAAAAATATATAAAACATTCTTATTATGAAGTGTTACCAAAACATCCTACAGTACAATTTATAATACAAATATTTGGGTAACACTTTATAATAAAAATATTTATAATTCTATTTATAGGGCTGTAATTAAATCAAATAAAAAACTAATTACACTAATTAAACAAGTTCAACTAAACAGAAAACTGTTATGTTGCTGATATAATTTGTAATGAAAAAAGAATAAAAATGTATAAATTAAAGTTTTATTTAAAAACTGGGTCAGTGTTGTAAAGAAGGTCATTTGTGAAGGTTATTATTTGTGTCCTGTCTGTCTGTCTGTCTGTCTGTCTGTCTGTCTGTCTGTCTGTCTGTCTGTCTGTCTGTCTGTCTGTCTGTCTGTCTGTCTGTCTGTCTGTGGCTCACCTGTGCTCCGTGCTCCACGTCTCGTTCATCTTCATTGATCAGAAGCATATACGGTCGTCGTGGCAACCCAGGAGCTTTGAGGCCCAAGAGAAACAGCAAACCAGAGGCAAAATAACGCAGGAGCCAGAAAGCAAACTCCACCTGCGGACCCAGCAACACATGAAGAACGTGAGGAAACATCATGTATCCGGTTTGCTCTCTGTGCATGTGTGTGTATGTGTCTCCACACACACACACACATACACACGGGTTTATGTAAATATATATATGAAATAGCTTTATTATTTATTTTATTATTTAAGTGCTAAACATGATGTGCATGATATAAATAAAAAAACCTGTAAATACATTTACATTTACAAGAATATTTATAAGAATTACATTTGATTTGTTTAATTATATTTTGATTTATAAATTACACAAACTATAAATTACAAAAACGCTCAATTTTATAATAAAATTATAAAACAGGTTTAAACTTGTTATTTACATAAAATGATTATTTTATGTTTTTGTGGTAAATCTGACAATACTGTGAAATTTATTGTGAAACTTTATTTATAAAACCTCACACAGGACTATAGTGAGAACAGTAAAACTGCCATAAGGGTCACCACAACTGACACCTGATTGGCTGATGGGACTGGTTTGGGGAGTGGCCAATGAGGGCAGCCGGTGCTGAGCATGACTCAACAATTTTTACATGCAAGTCATTAGTATTTAAAGACACAGTGACATGACAACAGAAACATCAGACGTGGCGACTGCAGAGTCATTCTAAGTGTTTGAAAAACCTGTTGCTTAATATTTTCCTTTATAAGATCCTTTCAAAGTCTTCAGGAGATTCAGATGTGCTGTGTCATGATGTGTAAGCACTCATACATCTCACTCACTTCCTAATATTCACACAATGACACAGCACAATGAAATTAATGCCACAGGTCACCAATCATAAATTCATGATAAACACAATAAAACTTGGCGAGTCATTCCTGGTCAATAACTGACAGTATTACCATGACACTTTGAAATTTTCTGTGATACTATCTGATGTAAAAGATTAAATAAATTACATGTTAATAACATAGTTGTGTACATAAATATTGTTAGTTGTTTTCTACTATATCTATTATTTATAAAAATTATAAAACCAGCATGTTTCACATTCGGACTTTTTACTAACATTTGTTTCTCTGCGCATCAACCTAAAACTTTGACTAAGTTTTTGCAGAATTAAACTTCATTATTTACTGCAAACCATTGTGATTTGCAGAACTGCTTTTTTATATTTTAATATATCTTGTCTCGTCTTCGGGCCATTTTCACACGGGCAGTGATGCAGCCTGTGTAATATTTTCTGTATTTTGTCTCTATATTCAATCATAAATACCTGTTGACTGGGCGTCTCCAGGGCCCACCACCACTGAGGGCTCATCCACGACATGAACGCCAGGTTTTCAGCTGCAAAAGCTACGGCCCAGTACAGCAACAGAACCGCACTGTGTCCCCTGGTTCTGTCCCGCACCAGAACTCTCCTCCTCTCCAGTCGCAGCAGGGCTACGGCCCAAATCCAGCCCAGCGCTGAGAGACATCCGTACAGCACCGCGTACCCGGGCAGTTCTCCGCCCTGAGTGACCCGAAACACCAGCCAGCCCGGAGCCTGCAGGGCGAGCAGCACCGACAGGCCCACCTGCAGGCGGTAGAGTCGGGAACGTGGGATGAACTTGGGCTCCATCTCCGTGCCGAAGCGGCCGTAGCAAACGCACAGCAGAGTGCCAAAGAGGAAAGAGAGGGCGAGCAGGACACAGGGCACCAGAGTGAAGTAGAAGCAGAGGGTCAGACCGCCCTCCACCCACACCTGCTGCATGGAGACGCCTGATTCACAGTAACTCTTCATCTCCACCATGATGATGATGATGGATCCACACAATGAATATCTGGAAAAACAACATGATTGGGAATCATATAAACTGGTTTTCCAAAGTGATAATGTCCAGTAATGCATTATACAGTGACAGTATCCAAACACTCTAGTACTATAATAATGATCATTTCATATTAACATTTAATTCCAAAGTGGTTTAAGGAATACCATGGCAATGTGGTTCTCAGTATATGGTTCTCAGAACGTTTTCTCAGAAACGTTCTTGCAGTAACATAAGTAGATAATATTTTTAACGTTATATGTCAATATAACAATATATGTTAAATGTTATTCTTAAGTAGTTAGAGGAACGGTTTAAAAACGTTGCACAATTAAAACAAATGTTTGAACAACGTTTTTTAACCAACCAATACAGTTAATACAACATCTATAAACTGGAGTTTTGTACGTTCCTGGAACTCAGTTTAACGTTTTTGTTACTTAATGGCAACGTTAGGGAAACGTTCTTACAACCTGAAAGTGTCAGCTGGGTAATTAATGTCTATTAATAATGTTTAAATCTACAGTGTGCTGCATAAATTCTGTATTAAAGACAGCGAGAAACTTCACTTACTACAGGCCAGTGAAACATGAACAAACCTGTTATCAGAGACAGATTTACGGTGTCTTGCAGTTTTTCGTCTGTATGCTTCAGTAAATGAGTATCAGGATGATTTTAATGCGTTTGTAGAGATTTAATCGCCTGTACGCGTCTGTCCTTGCCGCGTAACTTCAGTCATGACTTACACAATAATAACACGACAGACGCGCTGCGCCTCTGGGTCCTAATGCACCGGAAACACTCGCTATTGGTTCAGGCTAGAACAGGTCTTAAAATATTTATTTTGTTAATATGTTTTGTTTTAAATGTTTAATGTGTACTTTAGAGTTTACAGCTGCTAATGTTTCTTACGTTAATACTGAGATGTAAATTATTGTGCAGAGCGCTGTTTGACTACTACGTAAAAAACGATGGCACGTGCCAAACGTTACTTTTTAAACCGCTGCTGTAAATGGACCAATCACAGGCGCTTGTGATAATACTACATGGCGAAAACCTGCTATAAAAAAATGAACGTATAAATAAATATGATCAAATGAAAAAATACATCATTGCAATCATTATAACAAATTATACCTAATGCACAAATTATTGCAAAACATGTGTATTATCATATAGTTAATTACGGGTATAATGCACGGGTTAGTAAAATAGTATAAAGTTATATTGAATAATAAAAGAGATATTTCTTCAATTCTGACAATCAGTTACAATCACGTACTGTAAAAGACAACTACAAAAAATATCATAAACAAAATAATACTGTTTTAAGGCGATCATTTCCAGAAACATTTCTGCCATGCTGGTTGAAAGTCTTTTTACATCTTGACATCACTAAGTATAAAGTGGTATAAATACATTTTTATATATTTACATCTTCTGTGTAAGGTGCAGGACCATAAAATGTTTATCCAATCATTGCTCAATGAAATCTGTCTGTCAAACATACGTATACACATATATGTACAGTATGTTTTTTATGTCTTCAGTGTTTTGTTGAAGAGTCAGATAACAGAAAGAATCAGTAGATGTCAGTATTATACAACGCTTCTGTGTGATGTCCTGAGTGCCAAGCAGATGACCAAAAACATTCTCTGTTTCTCAATTATTAACAAGATCTGTCAGAATAGTGGAAATAATGACTCAGTATTAATCATTAATAAGTATTGTTAGTAAGTAACAAATGCATTAAAAGCAAAAATCTTTACTGGGACAAAAAAAGCAAATATGTTCCATATACGTTCTATTTCTTTCCATGTTTTCTTATATTTGTTTGTTTGTCACCATTTCTAGATGTATGATGTATTCCTGACACATTATAATGAGAGCTGTGTAAGAACAGACATGTGGACTGTGTGTCTTCAGTCATGCTAAAACATGACATGCTGACTGAATGCATTTCTGAAATCTGGGGAAATTTTATTTCCCACAATGTTTATTTCAGGGCTGTGAGTTTATTTGATTGATGAAGGCTGTGTCAAAGTGCAAATAAGGGTTTTTTAAATTATCAAGATCCAAATTGCTTTTTAACCGGACAAAAAAAAGTATGACTCAGGCATTGCAATGTCAGGCATGTAAATGTATTATTTTATTTATTATAAACACCTAATTTTTTTCTTACTTCTGTCTGTAAGCAATTACTTTTTCCAGAAGTATTTTTTGTTAGTTTTGTGCATCACTAAGTCAAAGATATAGTTTGAATACAATGTTTCAGTAGTTTTTTAGACAATTGCAATAATTCACCACACAATATAGAATGTTTAGATATAAATACATGCAGTCCATGCAGATATTTAAAATAATGAATTATGTTTTTTCTGCCTGACCAGAAGCCAGTAATATCTGATGAAACGACCTGCGTGTTCACTCGTTTATAAAGACAATTACCTTGTCATTTCCTAAATACATTAACCGTCAGGTCTATGATCTGAAGACATCTCTCATTATCTTCATATATGTTAATAACAGGACGGGTCGGTGAAGGCCGGACTCAGGGGCCATTAGTCTGTGTAAGAGGGACTTAATTGTTTCCTGAGTGTCTGGAACTCTGGGCGGCAGGAGGAAGGTAATTAAATCTCTTCCTCCATTATGGATGATTCTTTGTTGACGGGAATCTTAATTAAAGCAGTTAATTATGATTTCTGACAGGCGTGGTCTCTCTCTGTGGCAGGAGGGCTTTTATCATCTTTATCTCGGTTGGTCTACCTCCCTCATTAAAATAAAAGAACAGCATAATTTACTCTGACAACGTAGCATAAGAGAAATAACTTCTTTAAAGATTACTAAACCCTCCTGTAAACACAGTACAATGATGTTTTATTTAATGACTCTATTATGAACACAATACAAATCTAATGTGATAACTGGAACAGCACAAGAATTAAAGAAAATACATGTTAATACATAAGGAAAGTCAGTTTAGCATTTACATGTTCTCTGAGCTAACTTATTAAACAAGATGTTAACCATTATGATTGATGTTTAAGGTTAGAGTAATAATGTAATTCTTATAACATTCAAGCAATGAAAAAGACTACTTATGATAAAATAAGACATTTTGCTTGTCATATGCAAGGGGATTAAACAAATACCACTTTTATAATTTATTTGGGGCTCACAGAAAACATTTTTGACCTCATCTGACCTTTTATCTAACCTTCATGTGTCTAAATACAGTTTACTCAGTGGTGCTTTAAACTTCCTTTGGATGCAATGTCATGTTTTTATTTGTTTATAATGTTTAATACATCAAATAGGATGACATCATCTCAAGAAATACTTGTAGCATTTGAGCATTGTAAGATCAACAAACAACATTCTTAATTTCATACAGAATAAAACACATGAGGTAACTTAAAACATCAATCGAGACTAGATTACAATGCTAACATACAGAAATGTAAAGCCTTTACATTTATAATTGTGCATTATTTCTTGTTTATGTTTGTAAATGTACTGTCTGCTACCGTTAGATAGAATTTAAGTGAAAATAGCAATATTGTGTATTATTGTAAAACCCGCAGCTGTTGCTCTCGCATCACACACTGTGTTTATCAGCTGCTCTGTTGTGTTCGTCTTTCACTGAAGTTCACAACACGCTGTGCTAAACTGCACAGACACGAGATGAAGCTGTGAAAGCACAGGTCTCAGATCAGCTGGAGCTGTCTGTCAGGCAGGGTAACTGCATTAATGGCTTCTAATTTGGCCCGGGGGATTTGAAAGGGGCCGGTGGCGTCTGGACTTCAGTGAAGAGCATCTGCTGGAGACCACAGGAATCAGATCTCCACAAACTCCCCCCAGACGCGGACGGGCAACAGCTGCTCATTATGACACATGCTAAACAAACAGTGACAGTCTGACAGCACTAGAGCGTGTACAGTACAACACTCACTGTACTGTATGCTTGATCAGTAGATCAGAACTCTTACTGTATCTCTGCAGTATATATGTATGTGTACAGTACACACGTTTGCATTAAATACCTGTATAGCAAATATGCTTGCCAAGTGAAGTATAGTTTTATATCAACTGCTGTTTATATAGAAACTATATTTGGGCTATTCCCAACTGACATGGT
Organism: Ambastaia sidthimunki; assembly: GCA_036877625.1. Classification (NCBI taxonomy): domain Eukaryota; kingdom Metazoa; phylum Chordata; class Actinopteri; order Cypriniformes; family Botiidae; genus Ambastaia; species Ambastaia sidthimunki. The sequence goes on along the minus strand of JAZGTK010019126.1, from coordinate 1,464 downwards.
TATTTAACAACAATTTGAAATTTCAAAACATAATGTTAAAAAACTTTCTGCTAATGTTACTGCAAGAATTTCTGATAACGTTGAGAGAACGTTTACAGAGCATTAGCTAACATTCTGAGAACACTCTGTGTTAGCTGGGTAGTGCAGGCGGGTGACATGTTTTAGGGCGAGCAGTGAATCGGGTGGGTTTTGTGGGTCTGTTTAACCTCTGCTTTGATACATTTCACATGATCACAGGTTCCTCTGAGCCCCATCAAATATCATCTCAGCAAATATCATCTCACATTTTCCAAGCATGAGGGGCTGTGGGAGTCCTGCTCGCTCTCCAAGCTGCTCACAGAGAAACACGGGATGAATCAGGAACGCTACAAGATATATTTTTATAGTTCTTCTATGGCTTAAAATAGTTTCATTAGGTTTCTCGTCTACATTGTTAAAACTGACTAAATTCAGTAACAGATCTGAACTAAGAATACATTTCATGGTTTTTCTGTTGAGAATGTGAGCCAGACGGATCTCCATTCAATCTCACTGATGTCTATGAGAAACAACTGAGATATTACAATCATTTGTGTTGCTTCTTTTCCTATGAGAAGTGTTGTGTGAGAGAGACATGCAAGGCAGTAAATAAACAAAAAACCTGATAAACAGCATTTGCTTTAAACAAAGAGATGAAATCAAATGTGCCAATAAAACCAAGAAGCCGTATCCAAGAGCAACAGATTCATAAACCATCAGTGTTCATTTCCTACAGATTAACACAACTGTGCTGTTAATGAGGACATATCATCTCACACACGCACACACACACACGCACGCACACACACACACACACTGAACATACTAGCTTACACATTTGGTGCCGGTTCCTGTTGTAAGTCTAAACAAACAACAGTAAAAGTTATTTTTGCTAACTCTTTTCTCTCTCTTTCACTAATGTGACAAAGACGTACAGCTCAGCTTTTCTCCTGCTGTGGAGCTCTGAGCCAAACAGCAGGAAACTCATTAACTAACCGGTTTATACAGCGTCACCCTACGACTTACAGTGTCAAAAACCATGCATGCAGTACTACAAACTCTTCCCAACTGCTGTTTCTTTGAATTGCCGGGTCCACACTCAACGCTCCACAGGCGAGCTTATGCAGACTCAACTCCAGCCCTTCCAGCACTCACATTTTATTGTGTTTAATAAACGCCACCGTTGATTTATCAAAGGAGAAATTTATAATGAGATTTGCCACAGAACAAACCAATGCCTGTGTCCCGGGGGTGCAATTACTCCAAAATGACACAATCAGACGTGATGGATAACCAGCTACAACTAAATGTGTTTGGAGTGGAACTTCACGAACAGAAATGATGGACAGCATGTGTGTGTATTCACAAGAGAGCAGTTTACAGACCCAAAATTACTATTAGCACCAATCATTTTTCTTTTACTGTCACTGAGGATTATTTAATTTA
>JAZGTK010019125.1:0-11532 GCA_036877625.1 Ambastaia sidthimunki | reverse complement strand
TGTAGATGACATACCGTAAGTTTTCAGGAAAGTTAGCGGGAGATGAAGAGATGAAGGGAGAGTTTGTATCAAAGAGAAGCAGCCATCTGTGTGAGAGCTCTGCAAACAGCTGCTGGAGAGGACGCAAGATGTCTGTAGCCACGCTGACAAGATGGGGGATGACAGAAAACAGATTTTCTCTCATTTTTTCCCCACTCTCTGAGCGAGGCGAGTGGGCAGCCTGTGTGCTGTGATGCCTCCCCAGCCTCCAGATGCTGCTGTCCTCCACTGTGTGTGTGTGTGTGTGTGTGTGTCTCATAGACGATACACTCTCGCTCACCCTTCCACAGCAACACACTCATTTACATTGTTTATCAGCACTTTTCATGTTTATGTCTTGAGAACGTGTGTCTGATTTGCACTTTCCTCCGTGCAGATGTTGTTAACATGCCCCTTAGTTTTCCACTTTCTGAATCTGTTTACCAGAGGCAGAGAATCTAGAGCTGCATTCAGATTCACGCGGCTGTTTCTGATTCACTCTGGATCTGATTTATTTCAGTGAGTCACTTCATTGAAGGTCATTTCAATTAGTTTGGTTTGGTTTGAGTCATTAAGTCCCTACATGGAATTTCACATTCTTTAATGCAGTGAAATGTCTATTTTAGTTCATTAGTTACAGTTTTGTGCTTGTTACTGTCATATTTTGTAGTCATATAATCTGTAATTTAGGATTTAATTTATAATTTTGGCCTGTATTAAGTGAGTTTTGTCCAGTTTTAGTAGTTTTAACATGTGAAATTAATTGGGTACATTGTAACGTAGCTATATGAATCTTTCAGTTGAAAGATCCAGTAACGTTTATCACAGAGTTGTCTGTGCATTTGATAGACCAGCCTGACTTAACCTAAAAACTTAATCGTAACTTTATGACATTATAAAAATATTAATAGTTGCAAAGTACAGTTTGGAAGGTTTTGATCTTTCTTCGTTGAAGTACTTATAAGTTATATTTGTCTTGCTTGTGTCCTTCATAGAAACTAGCTGCTCTGTGAACCAGAATGACCTCAATATAACATGAGTTTGATTTTACTCCCAGTTCTGCAAAATAGTTTGTCTGAACTAAAAAAGATTCAAAAGAATGATTCATGGTCAAATGATTCATGGACTACAGCAGTTAAATCTTGGTAAGTAGCAAGCCTCTGTGAGTATAAAGACCAGACTGTTCTTCTGTCAGTCTGATGATTTTTACTCCTTTTCTGGCTTCGTTTCAAAACCTAGTGAGCTGCCTTCTTAGGGAGCAAAAGTAAAGTGTAAGTAGGCAGTTTTTTTGGAACACAATCTGGACAAGAAATACCCTCGGGAGGGCTGTCATTTTATTCGTTCCTCTTCTACTTTTCCTTCATCCCTTCTTACCCCTCTTCTCCCCCTCTCAATGTGATGAGAGAAAGATGCCTGGCAGCTGCTGAGGCAATGAAAGGTCAGCCTGTCGTCGCGGCAACACGATAGCCAATGGGAAAAGCTGTCATCTCTGTGGTATTTTGATTGACAGGCTGCCTGAGTGAATTAAACTCTGTGGAGAAAAGGCTCGACAAGGCAGAGCTGTCACTTTACCAGCTCCACAGAGCCTGTGACACGTGTGTGTTTGTGGCTGGATAAATGAGGCTATGCCAGAGGAAAATGAAATAAGAGGGACAGAAGGACAGGTTAAGAAATGTGTCTAATAACCTGTGAATGTAAGATATTTATCTTTTTTTTGGTCTAACACTTGAAGTGGAATCAGGAGTTGATGTGAGCAGGACTTGAACCCATGACACCTGCATTAGCACCACAGACTTAAATTTCCAAATGTGACACCACAGAAATAAAAAACGAAATCAACAAAATGTCTCTCATGATTGGTTAGGACAGTAATGAGCTTTAATTGTAGTTTTTTGCAGTTCTCATTTATTGTTGTCGTGCCCGGTTAGCACAATGTAAATGTTAATTAGCAGGGTCACGTCTTGCTCCTTAAAGTATTGTATACACACCTCACTAGTACAGACTACACTGACATCTCAATTGACCTTCTCATACACACGCTCACTTAACAGCTGACACCGGCTCTCTCTTTGTGTGCACACTTGGAAAAAACGAAAGGGTGTCAGTCTTAGTAGTCGACATGTTTTATTAATTATGAGAGCTGAAAGACGCGTCTCCCTGTGATCATTAATGCATGCACCAGATAACGTATTTACATGTCCTCATGAATTATTCATGTCCAGAGGAAGAGCAGAAAGAAGCTGGTGCTTTGAGGAGGACCCTCTGCCCAAAGGCTCTTGTTCAGTGTGTGTGTGTGTGTGTGAGTGAATACAGTACCTGGTGGTGTAATGTTGTGCATGGCTTAGTTTTAAAAAAGTGGAGGCTGTTTTCCGCAAATTTAAGTAAAAACAGTTTTGCCCTGAATATAATTATTACATATTATTTCAATTATGTTCATACTTATTGAATATTTACTGCAAAATAGTGTTTAAATGTGTTACTGCAAAATATGTACAAAATAATTAGACTGTATCTTTTTTTATTTTAATTCTGTTTAACTCTCTCTCTCTCTTTCTCTCTCTCTCTCTTCCTCCCTTTGAGGCTTTTATGCAATTGAACTAATTTTACAGATCAATCAGTTTTCTGAAAATGAGATTGATCATTGATCTCATTTGCCTTCCCTGCTGAATTTTTCATGATGAATAGAGCTGACTTAATTCCTGGGAGATGAACTCTTATGGGATTTCTCCCATAAGTCAATTTTTAATTGACTATTGAAAAAAATCCCAATCATCAAAATTATTTTTAAATGTTTAATCTTTTAAATCAGAGCTTTGACATAAGCAGCATAAGTCTCCTGATCTGCTCTCTTATGTTATCAGTCTGTGGTATATTATTCAGGACAGTGTAAGTGTTTAGTGTTGACATGGACTGTAATGTGGCCCTCACTGCTCTGTACCCCTGAGACCAGCACACACACCCTCCACCCAATTGCTAATTAGAATAGATCTGGTAATGGTTTAATTATTCACTTTGCTTTAAACACAAGTGCTGTTCAGCCCATTAAAAACTTACGTTTTAAATGTGTGTATGTGGCTGCGTCACAGTTTGCATTCTATCAGTAATATATAGTGTACAAAATCAGAATTAGTTCATCCCAAACCACAGCATGTGTGAACTGATATTACCCACAAGCCCTTGCGTTATGGAACAGAGGTTGTTGGCGATGATTCTCTCTCATTGTTTCCAGTTGTAGAAAGATGACCAGGAAAAAACAGAAAATATAACAATAATAATGAATTTATGGTGATTTCACTAGATGCAAACACTTTACTGCAACCAAAAACACAAGAAGCAATATTTTGTCCTAATACTAGAATATCTTGACATACTTCTTTACTAGACTAAGTCATATTAGTGCATAGTAGTTTACAAATGAGTGGAAGTGCTCAATCAAATCGAAACCCAGTGTGGTGATCTGCACTACTGTGCCATACTCTGTATGGTGGGTCTGGTGTGTGTGTGTGTGTGTGTGTGTGTGTGTGTGTGTGTGTGTGTACTGCATCTGTTCTGTGTTCATGTTTGTTTTGAAGTGTGATGGTGTGTGCCAATTATGTGTCTCTCTCTCTCTCTCTCTCTCGTATAACACGCTCCAGCAGCGCAGAGCAAAACAAAGAAAATGCTTCGCGTGATGCTGGCCCTTGATTGGTGCTCTCTGTGTAAGCGAGGCCCCTCCCCTCTGGGGAATTATCTGGCAAAGCGGCCACACTGCTCTGGTTTTAATAATAATTATCTGAAAGCACACCAATTAGCCCACAGCTATACAAGGATGCGTGATGGGGGGGCTTGAGGAGTGTAAGCAGAGTAGTAGTACAAAGAAGAAATCGACCATTGCAAGTTTAAAATACTAGATTATCTGTTTATAAATGTAGTTTTTAAACAGTCATTGATTTGTAATGCATAAGCTCAGTCTCAGTCTCTGAGCTGTAATGTCAAATGTCTCCGCTCACAGAAAAATGGGCAGCTTTAATCTTCTGACACTATACAGTTTCAGATGTAAAAGGACATAGCTCAACTGGTAGAGCATTGCGTTAGCAGTACAAAGGTTGTGGGTTCGATCCCAGGGAACACAAGTACTGATAAAAATGTATACCTTGAATTCACTGTAAGTCGCTTTGAGTAAAAGCATCTGCCAAATGAATAAATGTAAAAGTAGGACGTTCTGTCACCACGGTGATACTGATGTTGAACTACCATGTTTATTGCCTTTGAGGCCTCTGTGTTCTTATAAAGGACAGTATGTCATCAACAATGGCATATTGTAGTCATCTGGTATAATGTGCTATATAACACCTCACATGTTACTTGATTTGGAGTAACAATGTCATAGAGGGCCATGGTTTGTATGCAGTAGCACAACCTGTCCAATCCCCCCCCCACACACACACAAACACAGGCTTGCAACATAATCCTGAAAGATTTTAACTTATATATTACACTTCCTTCCGCAGACAGTGTACTATGCCTCATCTCCCTCTGTCTTTGTTTTACCCTGATCTGATCCGTGATCATGTAGCACCACCTGCAGGTCAAGATGGAGGTAACACCCTCTACACATGTGACTGATGTTTACATACATATACCCGCTTACAGACACATGCATGATGTCTCACAGTCTGTTAAACAGGCAAGTTTGGCTTTACAGGATAAATGCCCTGATGCTCTGTGTGTTTATGACATTGTTCATGAAAGCACATGTTATTGCATCAATATTAAATCAGATTGAATCATGTCATATTTCATTGATTGTCCTGGTGTTTTGCTGTATTCAAGGTTTAGCTTATAAGAAGGTTAAACGTCACACATTGTTGAAGCTCACATGCACCTTCAGTTCCTTTATTTGGATCCCTTTCAAATTCTGTTTTGTAGCTCCAGGCTTTAAAATAAGCCGTGTGTATCTTGCATTTGCATTCTGCACACTGGTGCATTATTCATAGAGCAATTGGCTTTCATATTCCCCCGTGTAAGCCCAGGGCAGGGCTGTGGTGTGTGTACACCTCACATCTGTGTCGTATTTACACCTCTGCACTGGCACCTGTACGTTTTCCTGTAACACTTTTTATATTAAAATATTTTCTTTCTTCCCAGCCTTCTTTTGAAAGGAATTGTTGGAGGTATTGCGACGCAAGGACGTGTGGTAATATCGCAATATTGATATTATAAGACCCATTGACCCTGTTCACTGTTTAATAAATGTCCTTGTGAATAATTTGCACAATTCGGCAGCAAACTCGATTCTAAGCTAGAACAATTTGTTATAATCTTCTGTGATACTAATAGTAGCACGCTAACGAGGTCATAAGTGTGATTTATAGTGAATGAACCATGACAATGGACCAATCAGCATCAAGGTCTGGAACTATTATAAAGATGAATGCCGTCAACATGCTTTATCTTTTTAATTGGTGTGTCAAAGGTTTTCTGTGCAGTGAAGGGCAGCGTGTGCTTGGTTTGTCTTTCTGAAATGTCGTAATGGAGTAAAAACTAAAAACGGTCAATATAAACCCAACTATCGTGAGAAGCCATAAATCAAGTACGACCAACTGCGTCTTATCACAAACACCTCTTTAAAGTGTTTAAAGAAAGATAAGAAGATCAGGCCTCTGAATTCAAGCATATCCTAAACATACGCACCCACACACTGTATATACTCATGCCTTGTGTTTACACACTGTGGCGTGCTGATATCAGTCACTGGCAGGGCAGTCAATCTTATCAGCCTTGGCCAAAGTCCAGAGACATGCATGATGTGTTTGTTTTCACCCCCCATTAGATGTAACAAAGCTTAATTAATCCTCGCTTATCTGACAGCCGTGCTTTTATGGCCCTGCCATTGATAGAGCTGGAAAATGTGTGTGTGTGTGTGTTTTTAATTTTCCAACACTGATAACTACCTTATTGCCACTGTGGACGATGTTTGTACAAGACTCATCCTGGAATCGCATCGCACGCACAGGTCAAACAAACTTTTGTTTAACTGACAAAAGATGAGCCCCATATTCAAATTCTCAGCATGTGTGTTCTTTGTGTTTCCAAAAGTATCATGTTGTTGTAACAAGGAAAGACTTTGTATGCTCCTGACAAAGTCTCGTTATCTGGACATCTCAAGCGACAGGAAAAACCTCATTTTCTCATGCAGACTCTGAGGCCATTTCGATTGGTCTGTTTTCCATCTTTGTATTCTTCTGCCAAATTGCCACTCGCAGAGTTGCAAAACTCATTTGCTGTGTTTACTGAGAGGAAATGTGCTTGAGTCTCGCTCTGTCCCTCTGCGGGGCAGCGAGCGCTAAGCGAACACGCCACAGAGACAAATGATTTGCCATTGGCCGTGATTTCCCAGATAGCGCAGTGGGGGGAGCTAGGAAGTGGGGCGGCAGGAGGGGAAGTTACGCCCAGGCAGGGGAATCGGTGGCCTGCTGGGAAGGAGATGGCTTTCTCTGACACAATCCGCCGGGAAGCTGTGGGATCCTAAAATTGGGGGGAAAAATGACAGGAGGAGGCATTGCATACCCTGAATTTGTGTTGCCCTTTCTCACTTACAACCTTCCTACTTTGCTTTACTTGTGAGAATGACAAAGCAAAGCTTCCTCTCTTTAATTAAAAACATAAGGAGAATGTGTGTGTGTGTATGAGAGCGTGTGTGTGTTTAATTAAGTTTGGATATGCAAAAGAATTTATGAATATTGACTCCTTTGTGCATAGTTTATTAAAAACGCAGTGTTATCTGGAGCATTGCCCACAGCCTTGAGTTTCTTGTTCCTAGGGTAAGTTTGTAAGTGTGTGTGTGTGTGTGTGTGTGTGTGTGTATGTGTGTGTCTTTTGTGCTCTTGTGTACATGTGTGGGATGTGTTGGAGTCTGTCTCGTATTGTTTTACACGCAAGGTTATTGAGTCAGTGATAAGACTGAGAGTCTCAGAGGCCGGTTAGTCAGTCTGACCTTGCAGTGTGTGCTGAGGATATGCAGGCTGGCAGGCTATGGGGTCAACGCATCCCACAATCCCTCAGTAGCATGATTTAGGATTCAAAAAAGCAAGAGTTCATTCTGTTCCCACTCTGGAGCTCAGAATGTGAAACACATGACACAAAAATAGTTCAGCTGCCTTTTACACTGTTTGTTTGCAAAGATTACTAGTGTTTATTTTGGCTGTTTTGATCATTTGTTGGTTTATGTTTGTTTATGTATACATATACAAACACGAATACAAATAAAGCGTCACATATTAGGATTTTATTTTTGAAAAATAAGCATTTGTGTATATGTATGTCTATTTCTGTATAGCAAATATTGAGAAGAAGTGGATGCAATGTTGCGAGCTAGATTCAAACTTACATAGCCTGTATCCATGTGTCAGAACACCTGTTCTGCTAGTTACTCACTGAAGTCCTCTAATGCTTCTGCTTTATTTTGCAGTTGTAAATTAAAACATTGTAAGACAAAATTTCCTGTCATCTGGCCTCCAGGGAGCTACAATTAATGGTCAGACCCCGGTCTGTGCAGTAAACTTAGGCTGTGGAGTCAGTAGATAGTTGAATCTCTGTTTTCAGACAAAGAGGGATTAGTGTGGAGTGTGGGTGGAGCAAAATTTGCTGTAGGTGGAGCTCTTGTGTCAGAGTTCGATGTCGGAATGTTTTCCACCTGCTGGTGGAGAACAGGACAGCTGCTTTTGTGTGGGTGCGGATGTGCACGCGTGTGAACGTGTTAAATTGTGTGCTTCTCAGAGACAGCAGGTGAGAAATGAGCATATATGAGCCTTTTTTAGTTAGTGAATGCGTGTGTGTAACCCCAATTAGTAACACATTTTATAAGATTAATTTCCATGCAAGTGTTAGCATTCCGAGCAGTGCAGTTGACTTTATATACAACTGTACAATAATGTATTTGCTCTAATGAAGATGTAGTTTCCCCATAGCTTCATTTGCATTGCACATATTTTCCCACCAACAATTTCGTACGCTGTTTATACTGTACACGACGGAGTGTGAAAACACTGTGCTCTCCATCAAACACGAGCGAGCATTTCTCCNTGCAAGTGTTAACATTCCGAGCAGTGCAGTTGACTTTATATACAACTGTACAATAATGTATTTGCTCTAATGAAGATGTAGTTTCCCCATAGCTTTATTTGCATTGCACGATTACAAAGAAACGTGCACATATTTTCCCACCAACAATTTCGTACGCTGTTTATACTGTATACGACGGAGTGCGAAATCACTGTGCTCTCCATCAAACACGAGCGAGCATTTCTCCTCCCTACATCTCTCCTTTGGCTTTCACTTCCTCCCTCCTCTCAGCACCCCCTCCCTCCCTCCGCAGTCTGCCGCAGACCCTCCATCTCTGTGGTCTGTCAGCATGCTTTTTCATTTGGCTTGTTGCTACAGGGGCTCGGCGCTGGCAGATTACAACTCGCCGGCCAGTCATTTTCGATTTATCTGCGCTCCCTGCGCCCCCACCCCCTCACGCCCCGGTCGGCATCAATCCGCGCACACACGGCCATTTGTCAGACCCTCCTTCCATCGCTTTCCTCCTTCCACCCCATTCTCCCTTTTTCGATTGGCACGGAAATTTAGCTCACAAGCGCAGAGAGAAAAAAGGAATATAGTGTGTGGGGAAGCGTTTAAGTCGCAGGAGGCAGCTAGGGTTGTGTTATTACTTAGGGCTCTGTCACCACCGATGACCCCAGAGAGTGGAATGTATCGATCGCATGTCACTCAAAGCTTTCTGCAGATTGCATTGACAAAGCTTGTCGAGGCCTTTAATGGCAAGGTTAGCAGCTCTAGCAAAAGCTCAGGAGAAAACTCTAACTGAGCCCCATTACACGGTGGCTTTTAACCAGTCCCCGGCCCACAGACTGGATTGATAACAGTAAGGAAGTAATTTTAGTCTCATAATTGCCTTCCTGTGGTTGACATTTGTGGCCCAAAGAGCCCGTAAAATGAAAAATAGAAAAGCCCATCACGGGCAGACAGAGATGACGATGGTTGCCATTGTCTGGCGAGAAGGAAACGTTTTTGTCTGGAACAGAAAGTACATTTCAGGACTCAACAATAAGGATTTTTTTTGCTGTTGGTCCATTCAGGCCTGTAATATGGATTCTAATCTTTTACTTTCTTTGGGTTTCATTACAAAAAAGAATCAATATTTTTATCAACATGTTTTAGGAAGAAACAATTTATCATTAAACCATTTTTTGTACAAAAAGTTGTAAATAATTTATTAGGCTACTTTTACATTAATAGCTGGAGATTATGCAGTTATAATTGAAATGTGTATGACAGCTACAGATTAATGGCTAGACTTTAGCTAGCATGCAGAGATTTGCTTATGGTTTAGACCATTTATACTCATGTATTCAAGAAGATCACAAATCATTGTCTCAAATTCCTTTATTTAATTTCAAATCATCTATGTTAACAACATGAACAGTGATAAACTAATGTATGTAATAAACTATATGATAAGTTTATATGGCATATAAATGCATGTATAGCCTTACTGTTGAGCCCTGAATTTATCAACAAACTGGTGCAACAAAACACGGCTTGCTTTTAAAATAGAGTGAAATGATAAATATGAGATAGAAACAACAACATGCGTTTCTTTGTGTGATTTATGTACTGCAGGAAGTCCATTAATCGCCAGAGGAAGTGCAGACCTCAAAACAAACAGACAGTTGCCATACGTGTCTAAGAAGGTCAAGCGGTCTGACACTGTTGCCAGAGATGTAGGACAACAATCTAGTTTAAGATAAACTTCAGCAGGAGGCGTTAATATTGTTTTCTGTCAATCTGCCATAACTTCACACTTGAATATTAATTTGAAACTAAGAAGCGGTATGTGTAGGAGGAGAAAGGAAATGGGGCCAAGGCAAGAATTGCTCACGGGAATGCTGTAATTTGTGGCTGACACAGGTGGGACGGTTCGTCCCCAGGCCTCGTTTTTTCTCTCACTCTGTGATGTAGGTGCTGACAGGTCCACAAGGGCAGGTAGCTATTTTAAACACTGTGTGAATGGCATCCAGTGAAATGCACACTGATCACCTGTGTCCCGCATTCCAGCGTCAGATCGGCCCACCCAGAGCCTCATGCGCTGTCATAAAGCAGGTTAAAATAGACTTTATCTTTACAGGCACCACAAAGAAATGAAGAAGAGGAATGTGGTGTGCAATGCTTAGATTTTTCACCACAACAGATCAAGGCCTCACGCATAAAACTTGAATGTATTTGTTTGAACAATTAAGAACTACAGGAAAAAGATGAATAGAAATATATAGTGGAATTTGTGGAAGCATTATTTTTTTTCTCTGTGAGTTCAAATAAAAGCGATAATAAATATGTTAAATAAAAGAGAAAATAAAGTGTTGGCAGGATACAGCAGCTGTCAATGCAGTTCTGTCAGAATATCAGACACTTCCTAACAAGATGGTCCAATTGTGAAGTTGTTGATCGATGAAGGGCTGCCAATAACAAATGTTTTTACAGGCTGTCAATAAAGTGTGCAACACAGACAGACAGCAACAGGTTAAACACAATATATGTGCCAGACTACAAGAAATTCAAAACCAAGCTGTACAACGAGTGATCTTAACATTTTCCACACACTTGTGTGCTTTGAAAAACATTGTCATAAATTTAAAATGTAGAGACCCATATCAGTATAACAGAATGTTATTTCAGGATGCTGTGTGTGTGTGTGTGTGTGTGTGTGTGTGTTAAGAATTATAAGAATGTTACTGTCTGAGTTCGGAGGTCAGAACTTTGGCTTTCATTAATGAGATTAGTGGCTTTAATGCAGAGGTCATGCTTGCATGTGCTGTGAAGACAGATTAGGTTTAATTTATGATTTGTTTATGCCAGGTGTCATTGCATCATCTCCTTTTGTTTTACACACAATATGAATGTTTTATGATTATTGTTATATGGATTTTATGCAAACACACCCACATTGTCTTATCTTGTTTTATAATGCTTTGTTTGTATGGGAATGTTAGTGGGGCAGTTAGATGTGGAATTTTAAGCCTAGAAAGTGACAATGTTTTATAATAATTTTATATACAGTTTTTTTTATCTAGCTTGCCTTTGATTAGGTGAGAGGAATTCTGGGAGATCTCCGAGTAGACCTGGGTAGACCAGATCACTTAACTGTGAGATTTAAAGATTTAAAATGTTGTGAGATTTAAAGATTTAAAAGGTGGATTCGAACTCCCATTTCCTGTTTGAGCACCACAGCTCAATGTGTCAGATCATTTATCATAATCACTAAGCCACAGCTCTGACAGCCTAAAGGGTTCTGTGTATAATGCAACAAGTTAGATACTCCATTTGACACCATGTAACTGACCATATCACAGGCTAGTTTGCTGTTTGCTATTCATCTAATAATGTAGTACAAACACTCCAGTAGCTGTTGGCATCTGTTGCCTTGTTTAGCATGATACTTTTATAGTGATTTTTGCACAGAATGTCAGGTGGTCC
>JAZGTK010019124.1:0-11532 GCA_036877625.1 Ambastaia sidthimunki | reverse complement strand
AGTGGTATCATGTCTCATTACAGATCACTAAAATAAATGAACGATGTTCACTTTAATAATATTTAATGTTTTATCGATGGTCATATGGGGCTGAATCACATTGGTTCAGCTTAAGTTTGTTTTGTATGTTAGAGCTGCGTTATTTTATTTATTTTAAATATCAACTATTATTATTGGCTGAAGCGTAGACATTTACCATTTAAATCACTTTCTTAATAAAATAATTTAAATATATGTCAGTCTTTCCTGATGAGTCTTGACTTTTCTCAAGATTTTTTCCGCCTCCTAACATATTTCCTTACCACTTTGTTGCACCTTCCCAGTTTCTAATGTTTTCTATATTTTCAGGGAAATATCTTGTTTCTCCGGGCCATCAGTCAAGTTATACGCAGCTGTATCTTCTCAAGCATTCAGATGATGAAAAATGGCATCAGAGCGGAGCATCAAAATGCTTACGGTTCGAGGAGATGTGCTGGTCTTCCAGTGTCACAGTTTAAGCTCAAAGAGCCGAGATAACCGCAAAGGTTCAAAGGTCTCTTTCTGCATCTTGACCTTCAACCAGGACACCCAGAGCTTCTCCATCAGAGACCACGGCATGTTGCACAAGGACAGCACTGGTGAAACAGTCATTGTTCAGTGTTCCTGTGCTTTAGATATACAACAGAGACGAAAAGTGCCTTGTGTTCTGCTGAGGCTTTGCAAGAAGAGAACTTCAGCCTTCAGATACATGCTTTACTGTGTAAACAGTCCCACAGATACAAAGATTCTTGTAGAATTTGTGTTGCCATATGAGATGAAAGACAATATTGTAATATTACAAGGCCCCACACTGGTGTGGTGTCATGAAAATACTGTCTGCTATGTATCTTCACAGACTGCTGGAATGAAGGAGGTTCCTGCGCCCATGACGGTCAACTTTATTGGCGAGTTGCCTTTTCGTCAGAGAAAACTAGTGATTCAAGGGGCCCAAAATGTGTCCAAACAGGGTCCAAGTGAATCTGTCAATGTCAAAGGGTTGAAAAATGTAGTGTACTTCATAGAAGATGGAAGAACTTTAAATGGTGCTTATCTTGTGCCTGATGCCTACTGCTCTGTGATCAAGTGCATGATGGTGTTGTCTGCTGAAGAGCTCCATGGGTCTTTGAGATCATCAGTTCTGGTGGCCACCAACCTGAAGCAGCTGGTTTATTTTGAGAATGGAGTTCCTCTAGATGTTTGTCTTCTCCCTTACGAGGAACCTTTAAACATTCAGATGGTTTACACTCTGAGAAATGACTGTCTCATCGTCATCACCTTCAGTCAGGGGAACATCTGTGCGGTGTGGAAAGACACTTTTCAGGTAAGAGTTTCTTTGTTTTGAGGTCATAAATCTTCCCAAAATCAGATAAAAAGAAATAATCTTTAACTTTTTGCATCATGTTAAAGAGACGGTTTTGCTTTACAGTTCCAGGAGAGCCAGTGGAGAGTTTAGCTCTAACCAGCTAATCAAGGTCTACCTAGGCAGATTAGAGACTTCCAGGCAGTTGAGTTGAGGCAAGTTGAGTTGGAGCTAAACTCTACAGGACACTGGCCCCCCAGGAGCAAGACTGGGCTTTCCTGCATTAAAGTTACACTGGAAAAGTGCTAAATGGTCAACAATCACATCCCAATACAAAGAACCACTAAATATAATGAACATGCTGTGATCTTAACGGGATTGTGAGATGATTGATGAGAAAAAGGTGTTACTAATATCATCAGAGGATGGTGTTGAAGAGTCTCCAGGATTATCTGGACTGTAATTGTTGTCTTAATTCAATCACGCTAAATCTTCTGTTCTGGAGGAGCATCTGTGTTTAATGAAGCATCTCAGCCTGCAGAAGCTTCTGTCAGCTTCACTCTGCTCTCACACGTTCAGTGTTTTGACATGTTTCATAAAGAGTAAGCAGGAAATAAACAGCGTCTCTGAAGGGTAAACAGATCCTATCAGTCACAGCACAGGTGCGTCTGTGCAGATCTGATTCTTATTGGCCGATGCGAAGTACTGTTTAAATGTTACCGTTCCCACCTGAACATTTCAAAGCCGCAATAAATGTCACATTATATTGTGATGATACTGAACATCACTGTACGAGATCAATGTCCTTCTGTGAGAGGACTTTGACAGACGTACACAAAACTAAACTTATGCTTTAAACAAAGACACTGTATTTAATCTGGTCTCTATGATTTTTGTCTAATTCAGTTTTGTGTTAAATTGAATTTGTCATTTTATACCTGTGTTATGCACTAAACAGATACAGATTGATGACTTTTTTTTAAATAATATGAATCATAATTCCAATCAAACCATCGTTACAGCCAAATAAAGTTGACAATTGTGTATCTCCAAACAAAGCTACATGAACATTAGATGTTCTCAAGCTAACGTAAGCTCTATCAACTGATCTACAGGAACATGTTTTAACCTGAATACATCTTCTGTACTGTATGAATCACCTTCATTGACCTTTATTGTACTGAATGATGATGTCTTCAGGTGTTTTTGTCTGTGTGTGTCAGGTGGTCTGCTGCTGGACTGAAGTGCATCTGGTCCTGGTGGAGGATTTTGTAGGTTGTGGGACAGATCAGCTTCTCCTCGTGTTTGAAGAACAGAGTTCCTCAAAAGAGTTGCTTAGCAACTTCCTCCTCACGGACCTGTGTGGCATCACTTATTCTGTTGGTTAACACTAATTTCTGTTAACTATCATAACGCTGGTTCTAAACTAGTTTTGCTTAAGAACCCAGTTTTTTTTTTTATGGTTGTTTTCTCTGCTGTCTGTGAAGTTTTAGTATCAGATCAGATCTGCCAGACAGTTTTGGGTCATGAACCATCAGCTGAGAATCACTGTATTAAATGATTAAGATGACTGTGCTTTTTGTGTTAATGCTATGCGTACTTTATAGTGTGGACGTGCAAACGAGGATGTCATGAGTACATCAGACACGGCCCAGGATAACTTCTTGCTGACCGTACGGGCTTTAGAATCCAGACTGCAGGTCAGATTCAGTGCTAACACACTGCATTCTCTCAACAAATTGTTGCTCTAAATCAGTTTTCTGTCTCCTAAAATGTCATTTTAAAGGAATAGTTCACCCAAAACTGACAATTCTGTTTTTTTTCCACTTTCTGCCATTTCAAACCTGTTTCTATGGCCCACAAAAGGAGATGTTTTCGAAGAATAACCCATGATGTTTTGGTGTCAGTAACATAATACCTAATGCAGTGCATCGTTTTTTTAAATGCACTTAAATTTTGTGATGAATTATTCCTTTAAAGAAACATTCTAGGTTCAATTTAAGTTCAGCTTTATAGATAATATCTGTAGCATGCTGTTGATAAATACATTATTGTGATTTGGCTTTCGTTTAACTTGAAATGTGGACAGAAACACACCTATAATACAATGTTTCCATTGTAAGCACTGCTGACAGAATTTTTAAGTCACTCTGTGTAATTGTGAACATGTCACAGAGGTTTTTATAGAGTTGAACTAAAAGAGCTTTCCTGTTCAAACAATGTCTTCCTTTCATTTGAAAGTCGTATCTTTTGGTAATGGCATGTCCTCTGAGAAGTTCTCTGGTTTGTTGTGTCCTCAGAGCGGCCTGAACTTTCTTGAGGACCTTCAGAGGGACGTGGACGTCAAAGACAGAGTCCTACAGCAGTCATTAGTGGCCCTAACTGACCTGATATCAGGCAGAGAGCATGTGATCTCCTCTCCAGAACAGGTCCTTTTTTTAGGGGCCAATTGTATAAAACACACAGCTCATTATCTCAAACTAAACAAAATCAATTCAGTTTTAAGCAATTCAGTGTAAACAGTTATGACTCTGTACATTTAAGATTTGACACACAATGTGCAGAGCTTTACTTCTTCATCAAACACAACCACATGCTGAATATCATCAAATATATCACCAAAAAAATCAGCACAGGAGCATTTTTGCATCCCTGTTTTAAATTACTGGGGAGTTTTTGCCCTCTTTACTGCTGGTTCATTTAAAAGATTAAACATACATGTTAGCATTAGCTTTAATTAACAGTCAGTGTTTGAACAGGAGGGTCTTGTTTCTCTGTGGGATGAAGATGAGGAGGTGGAGGTCTCTGCTGATCAGATGCAGACTGAATGTGGTGAAGCTCGGATGAAGGTGCGCAGGGTTTGGCAGAAAGTCGTCGGGGCGAGTTTGGTCTGTGGTGTTGTCTTGACGACGGCAGATCGCATGTATGTTGCGCCTGTGAAGCTGCTAATGACCAATCACTGCTCTTAATTACATTAGCTAAATATATCACCTGTCCTAATTGCAATTAGTTACAATAAGGCAATAAAGTTACAAAAGCCAAAGTAGACCAAAGTACTAACCAGCATGCAAGTGAAGCAACAGGTCAGGTGGAGGTTTATGTAACACTGTTGAGCAGCAACAAATCGCATTTCTAAAAACAGCCCAAATTTCCTGAGCTGCAGTGTGGCGGTCTGGTTTCTATGGTTACAGTCTCTCAAATGGTCCTCCATCTCTTTCTCTCATACACTCATGGGTTTTATGATGCAGCTCAGTTATTTTTTACATTTTTGTACAGTTTAGTTGTATTGCTAATGCTGAGCCCTGTGTTTTGTTTGTTTGTAGGTCTATAAAGAATATCAGCGCTTCAGTTGTATCAGATTCTGTTGCAGTAAACGGCAGGAGTTTAACACTGCAGAGCTCCACATCAGACGCAACTGAGCGTTCTGATCCAACACCCTCAAAGAACATCAGACTTTCTGACGATGGTGTCGGATCAACACTCACCCTTCTGACAATCACCGATCTGCCCCCTTTATTTACCTCTGATAGCATCAAATGCCCCATCATCCTTCATTACTGCCCTGAAACTCCTCTCAGATCTTCTCCTGGTCTCAGATCTTCTCCAGGTGAACTTGATCGGGTTTCTTACCATTGTGGGCAAATCTCGGTCAACCTAAAAGATGTTGCCATGGGAAAGTTTAATCCACGACTGTTACAGGACATTAAACTCAATACAGGTGATGTCACAGATGAGTTTTAATAACCTTAAATATACATTTCTTAATTTACATTTTGAGAAACCAGCAATTCATCTTAGAAATGTCAAAAAGTTATATTTTTAATTGTTCAGAAATTAAAGAGTCTGAGTTAAAGAGTGATTCATTAAATAAAATCATTTCACAAGAGTGATTGATTGATTCTGGTGTTTGTTGCTGGTGTTGTGTGTTCAGAAGAGGCCGGTGAAGATCTTCTCAGCCTGTTGGCTGTCATGGACACGTGGTGTTTTCTCATTGAGTGCTCTGATCACACGCTGGTGGATGTGCAGGACTGGCTGCAGGAAATGCGGCATGCTGAGCGGCTGCAGGTCGACCCGCGCTACAGCGCAGGACCAGCTGCAGACATGCTGTTCCACTGGGTGCAGAAAACACCATTTCAGGGGGTCTTAACAGTCCACTGCAGGTGAAAATTCTCTCTATCTGTCTGTCATATTGACTCTGTTCATACGATTCTCTGTCTGTTATGTTAAATGTTCATGCTTCAGTATTATCTGAGAGCCACATGGATTTCTGACGTAATCATTTTGTCGTTTTGCCCAGCAAAGACTTAAAATTTCCCTTAAATTATTTTAACGCTTTGGTAACGTTGTGATAACGCTTTGATTTGTTGTCTGCAGGGACAAGCTGCATTTGCTGCAATTTCTGAACTCACTGTGTGATTTCCTGCCTGTGTCGCATCAAATGCGGCTGGTCAAGACCCCAGGATCACGCAGACACACTGGTGGTCTGTCGCAGACTCTAGAGAATGAGATTCAAAGCATCACACAGGAAGTGATGTCTGCTCTTCAGTGTGAGGAGAGAGGAGCAAAACGAGAAGAGAGAACCTCCTCTGACACCTCCTCAGAGCCACTGCAGAGACTAAGGGAGGAGTGGCAGACAGAGAGAGAGAGGTACAATAAGAGACTGCGCCCCCTGGTGGATGCCACACACTACTGCAGACTCATGGAGCGCTTGATTGACACGCAGCTGCTCGGTGATGTTGTTGCTCTGACAGAAGCACAGACTGATTCACCTGGTCTGTAGTTACAGGGTTAAAAACACATTGACCGTGTTTAATGACTATAAAACACAACAAGTGATGCTAAACAGAACGTTTCATAATACAAACGATAATAAATGATCGTTTACACTGCCAAACAAAAAACACAGTACAGTTTCACAAAAGAACATTCACTGTATTTCATCAGCACGGGTTGAATATTAGCGCATAAACGTTAAATTTCTGTCCTTCACACAAATCTACTGTAAGACTTCAGAAGACATAGTGGAATTTAGTGATATGCATTAGACAGACTTTCCATGTAAACCTTTTAATTTTTCTGTTTCACAGCAGTTGTGTTTGGTATGACATCATAGACAGGAAATGATGTCATAATTCTCATTTCACTTGGAAAACAGACACATAGGACTTCAAAAAGAAAATATTTCACATAACTGCACTTTTCTAAGGAGTAAAATGAAACTTTGAGAAGGTTTTTCCTCTCATATCTTTCTAATATCTTTCGCCCACATCCTTCAGTTGAATGATGAACAACCTGAGGAGTTTTCATAAGTTCTGCTGCGGTTCTCCAGAGTTTACTCACGACTCTAAAGCTTCTGTGACATTTCTACAGGAAACACTTGAGCTGCTCTCAGTCTCAGAGTCACTCTGTCGCCCTGTTTGTCCTCCACAGGGAATCACTTACAGCTCTCATACTGAGCTTCACCTCAGCTGCTCGTGTTTACTGTTTGGGCACATTTGTAGAAATATTGATCTTCACTGTAAAACACAAGTGTGAATAAAGATGAACCTCTGATGTTGATTTGTCACCACTGCAGTTCCCTTGATAGTACACGAGTGAGATTCATGTGTAACCGTT
Organism: Ambastaia sidthimunki; assembly: GCA_036877625.1. Lineage (NCBI taxonomy): Eukaryota > Metazoa > Chordata > Actinopteri > Cypriniformes > Botiidae > Ambastaia > Ambastaia sidthimunki. The sequence goes on along the minus strand of JAZGTK010019124.1, from coordinate 4,598 downwards.
TGAGCCACGTCCCATCCGTATATGTTTAACATATTTAGACCGCTTAGTGTTTGCTATCAGGATGTAAAGACTTTAAACCAGCATAAGAAAAATGTTTCTGAAATAAATCACCCATCCTGCCTTTAAATATAGGTAGCAGTTAGTTTAGTTGAAATGTATTGTTATAAACAATGTCAGAGAATAAAAAACGTATAATTTAAAATATAATTTGTTTTCCTCTTTCGATTTCAGGTTGAAATATGAGCTTTTTGCCTTTTTTTTACTGTATATTGTATGCAGTATGTACTGTATATTGTATGCAGTATGTACTGTAAAGCGTATGTGGTATGTACTGTATATTGTATACAGTATGTACTGTAAAGCGTACGTGGTATGTACTGTATATTGTATGCAGTATGTACTGTAAAGCGTACGTGGTATGTACTGTATATTGTATACAGTGTACTGTAAAGCATGCGTGGTATGTACTGTATATTGTGTGCAGTATGTACTGTATATTGTGTGCAGTATGTACTGTATATTGTGTGCAGTATGTACTGTATATTGTGTGCAGTATGTACTGTATGTTGTGTGCAGTATGTACTGTATATTTTGTGCAGTATGTACTGTATATTGTGTGCAGTATGTACTGTATATTGTGTGCAGTATGCAAATTGGCTCAGCAGTTCGGAAACATGAGAATTTAATAGCTTGAGATCCCAAAACTCCAACTGACTACACTTTACAGTCACCATAAGATGATGGGGGTAAACATTTGAGTAATAGCACATGTACAGAACATAACATACTGTAATGAGAGACATAAACATCCAAAGTTAAGTTTGAAGTGTGTATTCTTCAAATTCAAAACCACTTAAGATGGCAGCTGACACTGTCTGAGAAAATAACACTGAGTCATGGATACAGTCTAAGAATCTGATAAAAACATGCCCAGGTCACATTTCACCCCACAATTAATAGAATTAACAAATTATGTATTACACTAAAAAGTCTTAATCCTCATAAGGTAAGGCCCTATTTTTGTGACTTTCATGATATATTTTCCCCATAGTCTTTATCAAAATGATATTTTATTGATATGATAATTTTTGATAATAGTCATTTTTTTATATATGTACTTCTGATTATTGTGATATTTGTGTTACCATTAAACAAATTTATACGATCTGTATAATGCAATCTCTGTAGGCTTCTTTTTAAGCAAAATATAATTAATTATATGTATGAATTGTTCTGTGGGGGGTGAAATATGACCTACACATGATCTTTCCTTCCTCAGATTGTGTTTATGTTGTAACGTGCTGCTGTACTAAACCTTCAGAGTTACCACACAATTGATAAAAACTATCAAAAGACAATTGTATAAAACATTGATAATCATCGTTCATATGTAAAAAACACTGATTTCTCTGTTAGTACATTTATACATGAATTAACTACAATTTTCTGAATGGCTACTCTATATCTCTCACTGTCACATGAGACAATTCGTTTGTCCAGTGTTTTCACAGAGGCCGAAAAGAAAACAGTGTCAAACTAAATGTTCTTCCATGAAGCTTCTGAAAAACGGAGAATGGGAATTCTCACAGGAGAATGAAAGGAAACGGCACAGCTAGACTTTTTTGGCACTCTCGTGCCTGATGATCTTGTATGTGATCCAGTAGAAGATGTTAAATATGAGGAACGCCAAAGGAAACACGGCCCGGGATATAGTGTCGATTCTCTTGGCTCTGTCAACAAACTTCTTCCTGCTCTGCTCCGGTTCCTTCCGGAGCGTCGGCTGCTGGGTGCTGTTTTTGGGATCGTTTTTTATGGTGTTGCCGTCTTTAACACAGGAAGTGATGTTGTAGCCGGTGAAATGCAAACGGCCGTCCTGTAACTCATCCTCCTGTGTAAATGTAGAAGAATGAAGATGATTTAGTGTCTCATTGGGCTATAAAACCACAGGTTCATAAATTTGAGCAGGAAAAAATCCTGAGGGTTGAACATTAGCAGCTTTAATTCAATTAACATTTCATTCAATTAGCCGTATTTGTTGTTTAATGAGTTGCCCGTAGCTGCATTATTAAGTGCTGAGACGTCTCGGGCCTCTTAGCTACAAACATTCTGACTAAAATGAAATAATTTTCACTGGAGAATCTACAGAGCAATAATTCACCAGAAACTTCTGTGAAATTTCTGTCATTATTTACTCACCCTCGTGTTCACTTTCTTTCTTTTGTAAGAAACAAAACAAAATCAGAAGAAATGTAACCATTTAGTCTAACATCTCATCAAAAGAAAGACATACAAGTTTGAAATGACGTGAGGGGGAGTAAATGATGTCAAAATAAATAATAATATAAACAGATAATGCTAATTCTGTCCCATTGTAGATTTATTCTATTAAGTAGATGTTTCTGTCAAAAGGCTTCAGGTAAATGACTGGAGAGGACATGAGAGGAGCTTATTTGAACCTGCGTCTGTTTTTGGAGCTCAGCGTGTGGAAGTAAACAGAGCTCATTATTAAGCTTGTGATTGAGTGATTTCTGATTGACTCTGGTGCTAATGCTCTCCTCATTGGGGCGATACAGCTTATCCATTTTTAGCTGGCGAGGCTAATTTCCTTTCTGAGCTGCGACCAATCAGCTGTCTGGCTTATGATAGTGTCTTCAGTCATTTGAAAGACGACTTAGAGGATCAGACCTCTGACTTTCAAACAAAAGATTGTTGAACGTTGGAGAGGCCACAGTTACAACTTTACATGTCTTTCAGAATAACAGGAAAATTATTTTCTCATTTTGCACCTTTTGATTTCGTCTTTGTTTTCTTTTTAAGCGGAGAAACTCCTTCTGCTGTCTGGAGACGAAGTTGACGCCGGCGTATTCGAGTAAAGCAGCGAAGACGAACAGCAAACACACGGCCATCCAGATGTCGATGGCCTTTACATAGGAAACCTGCAACACATCAAATAATGCAGCCTCAGTGACGTATATAATAATATATAATGCAGCCTCATATATATATATGAATCAATGTTTTGCATCTGAAATAGCTTAATTTTTTTAATTGTTTTAAAGTTCACCATACCAGGGTGACAATTAAGGGGGCTTGCGGATGTCTAAACCTCCCAAAAAGTCAAAACAAAAGGGTGGACGGTAGGGAAATACAGACTAAATGACTTCCTGACCAATATAGAAAATTCTCCTGGAATCTGTAATGAAACAGGTGCTGTAGGACTATCAGATTATTGGCTGTCTGGTAATGAGCGCTTTCATATCCAAATAATTAACTGAATCAGAATAAAATGTCATATGCATAATTCATGATGAAAATAAATTAAAATGAGGTTAAACGAATCAACAAACTATAACAGCCAATTTAAGTTTCAAGTTAGTATCACATTAAGAGGGTTTTCCGATCAATTATAAGGTTTGGCACCGGACTAACTAGAGTTAAAACCTCATTAAAAAGTGTCGCTTTCAGCGGAAGGTAATTTGCATTATGGGTAACGGAACAAAAAGGCTAATCACCCGGGTAATTGTTTTCTGCTTGTGTTGCTTTGTATTCAGACTGTAAAATCCTTTCACTAAGTATTTATTTTGCCTTTCATGCAGGTCTCTGATGCGGAGGGCAGCTGATGTGTCGACCACCATCAGGGTGAGACGGTGAGACGCTTTAAAATGGTTGATTGTAAAACTATCATGTTTTTTATTCGCATGAATGAAGCTCAGTGCTGATTATCTGTTTGATATCATTATTATAATGCTGCTTTGATTCAGTGTCAATTCAGGCAGAGGCAACATTAAGATAACCATTGAATTTCTTTTTCTAAATCTGCCTCATTCCCCCAGTTCCTTAATCGTACAGGGACGTCTCCAGCAGTCTGTTTAAAAGTGTGTATTAGTCTTTCTCAACTGTATAAGACTAAAAGCATCACGGAATTGTCAGGGGCAAAACATATCCCAACGATTTAATAACATCCAGAAAACAGCTTCACAGCCTTAAGAGAAAATACTGTAAAATTCTTATAGCATTACAGAATAAAATATTAAACCCAACAACCCCAGAATAAAGCACAGAGTGAAATATTTAACTGTAATATATATATTCACAAATTGCCTACAGTAATACAGAAAAGCCCTGATGCAGAAAAACATTCAGACCTTTGGCAGTGAAGCTCTGGATCCGGAACTCTGGGTTGTCATGGTGAGGACGGTGGTGATGCCAAGAGCGACCCGAGCTGGAGCGGCATCCATGTTGATCCAGAATGAGACCCAAGAGAGAATGACGATGAGCAGGCTGGGAATGTACATCTGGATGAGGTAATATCCCATCTGCCGCTCCAGCTGGAACTTCACCTCAATGCAGGTGAACTTACCTGGTAACACATGAGGTCAACACATCAAGGCCCTGCCCCCATTTCTGAATACCGTGTTCGAATGAGAAAAGTGTCACGTGTAACACGGTATTCAAAAATGGGGGCGGGGCCTTGATTTGGAGGAACTGATTGGGTTGTGAATGATCTGTCAGTTATTATTAAAGATGACTCTGATCTTCACACCTGTGTTATAGTGTTTGGTGCAGTAGCCCAGATCTTTCTCGTCTCTGATTATGAA
>JAZGTK010019123.1:0-11533 GCA_036877625.1 Ambastaia sidthimunki | reverse complement strand
ATGGTTTCTATGTTTTTTGGTACTTAATCTGTTTGTTTTATTTGTAATTTAGTATTTTCGTTTTCATTTCATTTAAGTGGGCTATTACTTTTACTTCTCCTGTACCATCTGTTTGTGATTAAAACACGCCACAATTTTTGAAAAACAACCACTGAGCATTTAAAAAAAATAGTTTAATTCCAAACTTAAACGTGTCACTTGCTGTCACTGCTGTAATATACAGTAAATCTGCTGTTACTGTACCTTTACTTTATGCATAAAGCTTAGAATACATAATGTCCTTTACTAGGAATTTCTTTTCGATGGAATACAGCAACATTAAACATCAGGCTCTGTAAATTATTTAAATCAAACCATCCACAGCCCTGTAAACATGATAAACAATGTAATTATGTCTCTACTTTGATTACGTTTTTGTTCAAACTGCAAATATTTCTTCATGGCTAATTTTTGTCTTGATTGAAGTTCTACTAACATTTTTTAATGACTCAATATCCCTCACATTCTTTCTCCAAATATACACACACAAGTCTAGTACTCACTGCGCTGCATGACTCTTGCAAAACCAGTGTGATCTTTCTCCACCGCGCTGCAGTTCCAGCGATGATGACGGAACTGATGCTGGCACTCTCTGATCCACTCCTTAGCTCCGCCCCCAATGGAGTGCATGATGTCTGGATACTTTTGACACAGCTGCCTCTGTTTATTCACCAGCCCAGGAATATTGTCACAGATTACACGGGCCCCAAGGGCACCAATATACCTAAAACATGCAAACACGGAGGCTTAGCATCTGAATTGCTTTTCTGAAAGCACTGAATCAGTGAGTCTGAAATAAACATTCAGTGATTTATGGATTGTCTGATGCCAAAGGCTCTGATGACTGAGTTTGATCATTCCCAGAATCCCAACAGTCATTACTGGATTTAGAGAGGAAAGTTTGGAAAACAGAGATCATATATAAACAGACATTCACAAACCAGCCATTGGAAGAGTTTATGTTAGTTATGATTCTGCGCTATTTAAAAGCACTTGCATAATAAACTGGAAACAATAGATTTGGAACAAACTGAAAGCCTGAGGTGATAACACTGTATTCTCAGTTGAATTGTGCATTTTTAGACTCAATGAAGACAGAAGGTGTGAGTACAAAAGTGTTATTTTGATGTATGTGCTAAACACTCCACTGTGGTGTCGATTCTATGGAACCTGATCAGCCAAACAAAACAGGGCTGCGATTCCTCAAAAGCATCGTAAATCTAAGTGCATCATAGAACCATTTGTGTCAGTGGTCTCTACGATGTACTGAGGCTTACGATGTACTGAGGCTTATGCTTTTGAAAAACTCAGCCCAGAGCAGTGCAATTTAATGAACTGGATTTTTGGATTATAATACTGTGTCCTCTCTTTTTCTCTCTGTGTAGTTTCCACTCCTGTTTTGGCTCCTCCGTTCCAGCGCTGTCCAACATTTGTTTACTGTTTCTTAAACACCCATGTTAACAGAGACTGGCATAAAATCCCTCTCTCTCACACACACATTCACACACACAAATTGTATCACAGCAAACCCTGTCGCAGCCTCCGCCCAAACACACACCCTTCACATCGGACAAAGAGAGAATTGGATTCTAAGTGTTAAATTGCAAACAATTGCATTTCTAATGGAAAGTGGAAGCTTCTAACTATTTACGGAAAAAATGACAAATGTCAACCTCTTTGTTGTGGTTGACCGGAATCACATTGGGCCCATGTGTGTTTCTCCCAATTCCGGTTTTCCATTTGATTGTGATTACAGGGCTTTATCAACCCCCGCAGTCTGTGTTCAATAGTTAGGGATTTGGATACACACTCACACACACCAGGCTGGTGGTTTTCAGGTTGGCTTTACCAGCAGCAGTAAATCATTATCCACAGGACCACAACCACATGCTGTAAAAAAACAGTAAAATCTGCTCTCATTTACACTGAGTGTCTGTCCGTGTGTGTGTAGTTAGGCTTGACTGGGTAAAGAATGTATGGCTGTAGTAATTTGTCGTTTCTATTACCCAAGAGGCGGGTCAATAGCCCCCCAATTCTTATTTATTCCCTCTCCATCTCTCGATATCTGACCATCTTTTCTTTATCAATCCCTTCTACAAATTAGACAGAAAAGCAAACAGTCTGGGATGAAAACAATTCTTAGACCCATTTGATGGATGAACAAACTCAGTTTTAGGGCAGAGATTCTGAATCACAGGTCCTAGCTCCCAGGGGTCTGCTGTTGATTTGGATCAGTGAGGGGATGATTTGGGTCATGTTGTGTTTAATTCTGGATAAATATCAGAGCTTGTGTGCACCACAATGCCTCGCTCGTTCTGCACACAGATTGTTATGTGGTAGATGAATTGACTGGACTAGTATGTGCACAAATTTTTGCCGGTCAAAGTGTGTATGTAAAATTCACCGGTCAAGGATAACTGAAGTGCACAAACACACACAGACACGTTTCACCTCACTCAGGTCTATGGCTGGCTTTCATCTCATTTTATCTGTGGGTGTGTGTCTGTGAAATAAGTTCATTATTATGAGACATTAACAGGCTGCCCAGTAGCTTAAGAGGATTCCTGCTCTGTCTGCTTAAAGTGATGGATGAGCAGATCAGAGAGAGAGAGAGAAAGAAGGTGAGAGAGACTCTTTGGTGAGTGGCTAGATCTATCTATCTATCTATCTATCTATCTATCTATCTATCAGTTGTTAATGTATATCTGATTTTCACACTATGCAGTAATGTTTTGATAAAACAAAGATTAACTTTTGTCTTATTGTCTCTTATATACGTGTGTGTGTGTATGTGTGTGTGCGTGCATATGGCTTGTGGCTTATTCTTATAATATCTCTCTGTCTCTCACACACACATATATATATATATATGTGAACAATGTGCATGTGGCTTATTCATGACTGGGTCACATATTGAGGGGGGCCCATCGCATATTGCGGTTATTTCATTTATTTCTCTATTATTGGCTGGCTCAACACCTTAAGCACTCCATGAAAAGCTAACCCATAACTCTGATATAATGATGTGCCTGTTACTATACATACGCACAAGCCCTGGGGAAAACCCCAATTCGTTCTGTGCGTTTAAAATTTATTTCTTTGGGGAAGAGGAGCGTTTGTGTGTTTCTAGAATAATTGCGTTTTAAAAGCCAATTTCTTGGTCGGTGAGGCTGCGTTCCTGCCCTGCGCAACGTGTGTTCGCTGCCATCTCTCCACCTATGTCTGCATACCAAGTACACCTCAAATTAGTATTAAATTAGACTATATACAGTATTATATGTTCATATATACGTTTTTGAAACGCTATTTCCAAAAAAATAAACTTCACATTTATGCATTTAAAAAAGAATAGCGCGGGCCAAAACTAACTTTACCGCAATGCGCGGGCCTATATTATGGATGCGCTGCACCTCACTTAAGAAAAACTAAATAAAACAGCAGAAAAAACAATACCAGTGTAAAAGCCCCAAAATAGCGCAGTTACCCTGAGCATTGGAATACCCGGTTCCCGCGCGCAGGGAGATGCTGGATACTACTCACCACCAGGACGAATCCACTCGCGGCGTGAGGATGAGCAAGAGGAACATGAGCGCGCAAAACAAGCGCGATGACGCGCGGGTACCGTAGGGTGAGCATGTACCGTTTCTGATTAAATGTCTTAATCCTGAGCCTCTGGCAGATCTGTTGAGAATCCGGGGCGACCCTGGAGCCTTACTAAAGCCAAACATTGTTGGACTCGTCCCCCAGCAATGATAAGAATTGAGCGTTCAGGTGTACAGCGACCTGGTGAAGTTGGGATTTTTGATTGTTGGACAAATGTTGAGCTCCGTGCGGGCGATGCACGGGTGGATATCATGTATCTGCCCGGATATTAGCGTGTGCCATATAAATGTATTCCCCGAGGGCTGGCAACCGCAGCAGAAATAATCCAAGCCAGACGGCAGGTTCAGAGAACGTTGGAAGAGCTCTCACCCTTCTTTTTTCACTTCCAGATGAAGTCTTGGTAAGATGAAATTGGATCAGAGACAGCTCCAACTTTTCCACGTTTTCTCCCCACGATTTGCGTTCAGGACAGATATCATCCCTGGAGCTGTGAAACGCGCGCCTCTCCGTTTCTCCATTGGCGTTGTCTCTCGCTGTCTGCGAGCGCTGAAAGCAGACTGCGTGAGATAAAACGGAGCGATGAACTGTGCGAACTGCAGACTGAATGGGTGGGCGACTGGGGAGAGTGAGGGGCGATAGGAATGCTGACAGCCCGCCGTCCCTTCGCTCTTATTGGGCAACTCTCAATGAGACCGGAGCCCAGGAGAAGGCTCAGCGCGCGTGGGATACGCGCCGTTCCCTGGTCAGTCTGGAAACGCGCAACACACCTTTCACGTGGAAAAAAGAGGCAAAGCGCGACTGGATTTTAGGAATAGATGTCGCGCCCTGCAGTTTAGAGCCCCCTGAAAATTCTAAAAAAATCAAATCAAATCAAAAGACATCAATGACATTTATCCCCTAGAAATAAACATTGTATTTAGATTTAGCCAAATTAACCAAAATGTTCCTTGTTTAGCCTACTTTTATGATTTTAGAATATTAGATAGCTGGTACCCTAATTAATAACGTTCTCAAAATGTTGGCTAATGTTCTCTAAAGGTTTTCTCATAGTTATAAAAAAGGTTCTTGCAGTAACATTAGTAGAACACATTTATTGTTATATATTATATTCAATAAACATGGTATTCTTAAGTTGTTAGTGGAGGGTTTTAAAAACGTTACAGAATGTAATATCTGAACATTCCTAGAACATTTAAAATACATTTTTAGGGTTTTTGTTACAACTTAAATTTATTAGCTGGGTTTCAGTGCCATATACACGGTAGGATCGCTGAATGTAGTAATAATAACAGATATTTTAATGTGTTCATGCATGCATCATTCCCTCTAATAACAGTGTGAATACACAAGCTCGTGTTTACAGATAAGGTTCTACAGCTTGCACGAGTGCTGCTGTATATAAACATCGCGCGGATTCCAGTTTCAAAACATCACATAGTTGCCTGTTGCATGACTCTGAATGAGTAAAAACATTCGTTCATTAATTTAATCTAATCCCATACTTTGAGTTTTAAATGTAGGGTCCTAGATTTATGGCTAGGTTGATTCTAATAATGCAAAATACATAAGACTACATTAACAGAATTTTACCGTGAACTGACTAAAAAATTAAAATATTGTAAATCCTAGTTAACCAAATAGCTTTATCTTATACAGAATTGTCCTTTCCACCAGAGATTAAACAAACAATTATAATGTTTAGTTGTAAATCCTAAATTAGGATAATCTTTTCATCCTGAAATTTTATTTACTTAAACTTTAGCCTTCTAGATGCTTTTGTTCACCTTAAACTGGAATGGCTTGTAGTCTGTCTGAGAGTGCAACAGAGGTCATATTGCTGCTAAGCTCTGTGGAGAACATTTATGCATATCACCTACTTTTCTTTTATGACAAAGAAGGGAATCATAGCACAAGATAATAGACAAGACATGTTGGGAGAGAGAAAGTAATGTAGAAAGCAAACAAAGTCCTATCCATAAGCTTATGAAATTAAACATGGTTTTACTACAGTTTAAACCAAATGGTAACCACAAATTAACTAAATTAGTTTAATCATATTACATTCAGTAAAACTATAGTTATAAAAATCAGTGGTAATCAATGTACCCAAAACTGACCCTTTCATTGTAGTACTTTTACTACAATAAAAGCATGGTTAATTTTCGAAAAGGGAGTCATTTGGTAAACCTTTGCTTTCATGGTTTTAAACTACATTTACGGTCAAGCAGAATCTCAAAGATTTTTAGCTATACCACATTTATTCTAACTGACTTTTACATAACTGTTAACATACAGAAAAAACTATAATAAAAGCAACACAAAATACCATATAAAAAGCCATTACTGTGATGTTATACATTGGGGTTTGGCTGCATGCAGAATGCCATAACTCCACATATGAGCTCAGCCCCCAGTCATATACTCTTTCTCTCTGTGTCTCTCCTTCTGCCTGCTCTATAGTGAACTCAATATGCACTCAAGGTGACCACAGTGACCAGGAACACCTGAGAGAATGAGCTCACAGTTTATTTCTGTACCTGTGTATGAATATGAAGCTGTGTTTGTGTAACAGGTCTTAACTCTTCAGTGTTGTCAGGTTTGGCACGGTTTCAGGAATGAGTGCACTGTGAGTGTCCTCCTGCCTGCTCAGAAATCATCCGCTGCCTATTTTAGAAAGAGGCTCTAGGAAAGACTCACCTGATTCTAAAAGCTTTCTGAACTCTTCATGCTAAGTAGCTTAATTTCTTCATTTATTAATTACTACTTTAATTATTTGACAACGCTTACTGTACATTTGCTCTTGAGTGCCATACACTGCATGGCATTTAAAAATGTTTAAATATGTTCTGCTGAATTCTGCAGATTTTCCTCGAAAATCAGCATGAAAAAAATCAGCAGATATCAATTCTGGTTCTGCTGTACTGTGTCACAATATGAAACTGCTGATGAAGTGATTCTTATTGAAAGTCCCTATGCTGAGCTGAAGTTCTTTAGATCTGAATGTTGTTTATAGAAATCATCTGTCATTTTATGAGAATGTTCTCACTTCTCTGAAAGACAGAAAGTTCCTAATCTAAAGTTCTTTCCAGCTACTGTACACACAATTACATTACTGACTACTGACTAGAATCTATTTTGATTTCCTGACTACATTTTGATTTTGCAGGTGCAGCTTTTTACAGGGTTATTTCATAACTGTATAGTCATTTGTAAATTTATCTTACAGTAATTTAACAACAACAATCTCACCGCACAACAGATTTATATGTGGTTCAAACAGCAAAATCTATAATGATTAATTGGAACAAATCTAAATAAATTAGCACTGCTAAAAATCTAAATGTCTTCAAAAACAGATGTTTTACAAAGTAGTTGCAGGTTGTTATTGCAGAAAACTGCTACAAAAAAACCCCCACTTATCTTCATGTATCAGTTATTTCTCACTGAAGGGGAAAATCTGTTTCAATAATTTGTTAAACTGTGTGTTTATGTGTGTGTCATGAGTCTGACAGGATACAACTCAGCAGTGGGAGCCGCACATTAGGAAATGATGCAGGAGAGACACTCTGTCTCTTTCTTTCTTCGCTGTCTGTCTCTGAGTCATGTAGTGAGAATCACGTTATGATGCATCATCGCTCGAGCACTCTGAGTGCGCTGCTGTACATACTGACCCTTGACCAGCTGTTGCAAAAAAGGTAACCAGTATTTACATCACACACACAGGATCTGACTAGGCAAGAACATCATGCAGCCTACAACGGATTTATCTCCCCAGGCTGGGCCTCCTCACTGTCTGTCTGCTGAGAGAAGGGACTGCAGTGGTTCTCAAAAATGTGGTCCCCGAGAAGGTTGGCGAGCTTTGTGTTGTCTCGTTTAAGTAACATAATTTGCAGTGTAAGTGTTTGGTCTATCTACTCAGCCACCAGGTCAACATTGTCAATTTATAGGCTAAGCCGGAAGAGTGATTCGCCACGGTGGTTTTTGACTTTTTTTTTTTGACGAGTCTGTGGTTAACATTGCCTGAAGAAACTTTTAACCACTGACCTTATTTTACTCATAAACCAAAAACTGTCTTCATAAAACCCCTGAACTTCCAAAGGAAACCCATGACACTTAACTAATTAGCTCATTAGATATGCAACAGTGTAATTTAAATGAAATTAGAGGAAACAGCAGTCAAGCAATAATATGGATTGATGACTAAAGACTTAAGTTGGTAACACAAAAACATGAGATTTTGGGGTGCAATTTTTGGTACCTTTAAAGTGGTCCACAACCTGAGAAGTTTGCACTTGCCTCTACTCTTCAGCTATTGGTTAATATGGGGAATTCCTTCCCTGGCACATTTCCTTTCTTGAGCAGATTAATGTGTTTATAACTAATTCAACTATTTTCTCAAGTAAACAAGCCCTGGCGCAACCCTCTCTCACTCTCTGTCTTTGCCTCTTTTTGTTCTCTCTCTCTCTTCAGTACTATATCCTTGGCCATAGACTGTCTCTCTTGTCTGTAGTAGCTCTATGTAATGATTATGTTTAGACATGAAGCTGTTACTGCAGACCACCTCTTACAGCACAGCAGGGCAGAACAACCACAGTGATCTGTATAGGATCACATCTGTTCATTCATTTCAGCATGTCATACTGCCTCATGGTGTATAATGTGTGTGTGTGTTAGTGTGTCTCAGTCAGCAAGCCTGTCAGCTCTGTGCAGGGTCATTGTGTTGATGCGTCTGTGGATGTTCCACACTTTCCCTTTCTGTCTCTCTCAGTGTCTGTCTTACTTGCTCGCTCTCTTTTTTACACAGTGCAGGCCGGTCTGTGGAAGCAGTGCTGTTTATTTAGTATAATTTGCTCTGATCTCTTGCAGTCACGTGAGTCACGTGATGGCCCATAAGTTTACAAGAGCAGTATGTGTTAATATATGCGTAAATCTGTTGCTACATCTGGAGTAAATTCGGATTAAGTTAGGCTTTGTTCACACTGCACCCATTTCAGATTAGATATTTAGAACTGACTGTCCACACTGTGCAATTTTTAGATTGAATCCATTTGTTTATGCCGTGTGAGTAAACACCCTGTATACATACACGGGTTGCCAAAGTAATGACTTAAGAGTTGTATCTGAAACCACTCACTCATTTGGTAATTTACCATTAATTACATAGTGAATGGCACATGTGAGCATAAATAAGTGGTTTAAAACACAGCTGGGCTATGATGTTACAGTCCTGAATGGCTGAAACACATTTTCAAAACTCTCATGTTAATCAAATTTCAAGCCACATATATATGTGGTTTGGATTGGGTTTGTAAAAATCTAATTTCATGAGGGTTTTGGCTGTTCAGACTACAAACAACTTAACGGATTTGAGTTGGATACACCAAAAATCTGATTTGTGCTGCTTGTCTGTACAAAGCCTTTGAGTTCATCTGAGTTTAAATGAGAATTATTGAACTGCATTTAGTAAATATAAAGCTCTTCTACACATTTACAGTCTACTCCACTGAAATTTTCTTAGTAAAGCGATTCACAAGAAAGTGCAAATATTGCATTTGTGGCAATTATGCAAGGTAAGACAACCACAAGTGCTATTAAGCACAAAGTCGCAGTAAAAGTATTAAACACACACTCAAAATGCTTTCATAAAAAATTCCCTTATTTGTAATGCTCTGTATATGCAGGCATATGTGTGTGTGTGTGTGTGTATGTTGCTCTAGGGGCCGCACATGAAGTTTCACATGAAGCCAGAGAGAGAAAGAGTAGCTCACTGTTCTCTGAGCGATGACACCATTTCTAACTTGCTGCAGGTGTGTGTGTGTGCAACTTGAATGTAGAACAGGCTACAGGAAAGCTTTGATATTTGAGCCAGGATGAACCTGCTCTATGCTGCACATCAACCAGCACACAGCCGAAAAAAATTCTGTTTCGATTTATACAAACTCTTTCTCCCTCTTTTGATGCTTGTCTGTTTCATTCTCAAGTCAAATTTAATTTATAAGGTCTTATTGGCATAACTATCAAAGAAGCAGAGGAATATTCACTACAATTGTGAGAAAAATAAGGAAATAAGTGGTGCTGAATAAAATGGATTCTGTGCTAAATTGAATCTCTGAACTGCTGAAGGTCAAATGTACATTTGTTAATAGCAAAGGTTCTCCTTTCGAAATGCAACTGTTTTTTACATTTTAAAGGAAAGCTCACCCCTATACTTCTTCAAACATCAAAATATGATGACTTACTAAAAATTTTGTTAGTTTCTGTCATGATTATTCTAACAATTTAGATTCTACATTTGTCTTTGTTTTTGTTATTTTTTAGTTTTTAATTTGTTTAGATTTTTGCAGTAGATCTTTGACATGTTCTGATTAAACTGATTAAAATTAATGTTGCAGATGTATTTCACAGCATGAAGAATATGAAAATGGTGTGAAATATACAATGCGACTGAACAAAATCAAAAGACTCAATCCTTGACCTATGTAAACATCTCTTCACACATACGTGACCATCACATTTTCTCATGGTCTATGCAAATTAGATACTTTAACAAAGAAGGTTCAAAATGCTCATATTTTTGTGGATTGGAATTGATAGAGATCTGAGCTTAGAAGTGCTCATTTTTTATCAGCCATGCCAGATATCACTTCAAGAAATCATTTTTTCAAAAAATCAAACTGTTATTTCTCTGAACGACCACTATGGCTAAATGATTTGTTTCTTTCATCATTTTCCAAAAACAAATGGTGTGAGAGAAAGACAGAAAGAGAAGGCAATAGAGAGGGGTAGAGAGAGAGAGAAAAAGAAGACAGCAAGAGATATCACTCTTGGCCAGAGTTCTTGACTTTGTTAAAACTGTTGGCAGGTGATATTAAAGAATTGAAGTACCTTTGTTTCCTGGGCTGGTGATATTTCTCGATTGATGTCATTTTGATGTGATAGAACAGAAGAGGTTTCTTTGTGTTTTTATCTCTGTTCTCTGTGTGCTACACTTGAGCTGGAAGAACATTCAGATAGAAGATCAACATCCAGACAGGAACAAAAACAATCAATTGATAGACAGTCCGATAGACAGACTAACATAATAACAGAAAGACAAACAGAAAACAGACAAACAGCTAGAACTATTTTTCTGAAATATAATTTGGATTGAAAATTCTGGGACCCGAGATCAGTCTGATCTACATGAATGATTCTTATGGGTTTGTGGGAGAAAGCAGGCGGCTCTGGGGACATGGACCTTCTGACCTGAGATTGACACCTGTGTGTATTCGCTGCTGTTCTCTGTACCTGCATAGAAGACAGACTGAGCATCTCAAATCTCTGGGCCTCGTTTCTGGCCGTGTCTGGCTTCTACTGCCTGCCTGAGTTATGATTTTGCAAGCAGCATGAAACCGTTCTCTATTTCAAATGAAGTCAGCTGCAGAGAAGGCCAAAAAAATGCTTACCCAACTCAAGCCATATTTCACCTGAGAAAGACAAAGAGAGGCCACTGACCAGATCGCTCCATCATGGCAATCTTCTCCTCACATTCTCATCTGATATCAGATGCCAGGTTTGAAGGAATGAGAAATAATGCAGAGAATAATTGTATTGCAAGAGGTTACCTAAATACCGTTCACACCTATATTTAACAGTTGACCAAAACGCACCTTAACACCAGATGTTTAAACATCACAACGTTTGTCCTCTGTTACAGAAGAGATTACACAGAGAAATAAGAGAAAAGAAGGAGATAAAAGACAAAGAGGAGGTTAAGGTCGTCTGGTCTGTTGTAGATTACGCAGATCTCAGAGGCCTAGTCATGCCGTTCCACAGCCCCTAATCCAGTACACGGTCTGCCCCCCACCCACCATGTGCTTCTAATAGAACCCATGGTGGTCCGCTCTATACC
>JAZGTK010019122.1:0-11533 GCA_036877625.1 Ambastaia sidthimunki | reverse complement strand
TGTGTGTGTGTGTTTACGCATGGGTTGTTCCTGCCAAGCCAGCAATAATAGGGCTAATGCTTCAGGAGGAGTTGCCCAGCTCTGCATTAGGTCTAGATGGCCTCATTGATTTAAAGCTAAGAAGCCGGGCCGAACCAGCCACACCGCTTGCAAACACACACGGCATCCTGTCCCAAACCGAGCCTCTTATCTCCCCAATGCAATTACAGCTGGTGAGAGTGCATTTTCTGGAAGGGGGAGGGGGGTAATGAGGTCTCAGCTAACACCGCTCCTGTAGACAGACTTCAGACCGGCCGCCACACCCACGGCGCTCATGAGGTAAATCAGTGCATTACTGCATTACTGAGAGCGGAAATGCATCTGTTGAACTTTCATGAGGCTGCATGAGGATGATAATGGAGTAATGCAGGGAGAGAGACAGAGAGAGGGAAAGAAAGAGTAAGAGCAAAATTATATAGTGATATAAAAATAGACAGGAAGAGATATATAAGAAGAAGAAAGGATTTAGAGACGGGTGCAGGCTAGAGGGTAAAAGATTTGGGAAGGGAAATGTGAAGACAGAAGCTGAGATGATTTACGCACATCGTGACTGATGAGATAATTACTTGTGCTCATTTTTACCCGCCCCAGCTGTTTTGCATTATACAATAGTGTGTGGGTGCAGTCAATCAGTTCCTATCATCTAACTTTTGGGGTGAAACAGGGACCCACTTACACTGTTTCACCCTGTTAAGAGGGTCAAGTCAGGAAAGACAGCACTAATTAACTGTCATTAATTTGACACACAAATGGTTAAAAACCATGATACTAGTTATATGAGAGAAAACGATAAATAAAAAGAAATATATGGAATTTTATGCAAAACTATATATATAGTGTTTGTGTGTGTGTGTGTGTGTGTATATATATTAGTATTAAATTTGTTTGTGTTTAGCCGGTAACAGAAATGTACAAAAATAAAACCCCACTTGGTCAGACATTTAGTTTGCTGTATTCATTTGTATTCAGACATCCTTGATAGATGCTAAAAGTGTGAAACCCCGCAGTAATATTTAATTCTGCCAATACCTCACACACAACAACCTCATATTCATCTACAGACAAATTTCTCCAGATGAACTGCATAAGGTTTTCTGAGGGCTAAATAAAGCCAGGGGCATCTTATCAGAAGACTAACAGAATAAAAGCAAGGAAGAGAGAGAATATAAAAGGAAAAATCATTTTGAGAAAAGAGGGAGGGAGAGATGAGTAGAGCTAATGAAGAAGGAGTCTTCTTTTGGCTGAGCGCTAGCCTTTGCTGTTTCCAGTTAATAGCCAGACATCTCCACAATCAATAACACCATAATTCCACTGCAGTAATTGCCATTTGTGTTAAGAAACGATAGTAAATCATTCACCGGTGAGCCCAGCTAGACTCACGGGAGCTGGAGAGGAGCTGGTGACAATCGCTAATAAGGTCAGTGGTGGCAGTTTAACACTTAGTGAAATTCCAATACACTGAACCTCCACTGGCTCTTTCTCATTTTGAGGAAATAAAGATGACAGCACACATGAGTGGGAACAGAAGATTGAGTCTGATACATTAGGGCTGCTGTTATGAATGTGCGATTTCCTAAAACAAAACTGTGAGAATACATTACAGTTACTGGATGATAGACACAAATTTGGTACTAATAGGCAGCTATTTAATTAAACATAATTCTTCCCAAAAGTGTTTGTTGCAGGAATTTCAAAATTACTTTATACTGACTGACTGCATTTAATGCAATATATTTGCATTGGCAGTAATAAATTAAATTTGCTACAGAATTCACAGGATTAATTTTGTGTCGCTGGCAGCTTACTTTTTAATTTAGTTCTGTATATATATCATTGAAATTGAAACAAAAATGATGTCATTATTTACTCACCCCAATGTCTTTCTGAACCTGTTTGACTAATTTTGTAGAACACAAAAAGAGAAATTTTTTAAAAAGTACTGGTCGCAATTTTCCATGCAATTTGAATAAATGAAGCTCTTCCTTTTGATGTTCCATGCAGGTTTAGAACACAGCAAGAGTGAAAAAATTATGTCAGAATTTTCATTTTTGTGGGACACAAAATCAAAATGTCTCTGAAATTATGTATTAGGTAGGATTCAAGAATTCAATGGATTATTAATTGTTATTTTATATAGCAGTATTATGTATTAATAATTAACAGAATTAACAGAGCACAACAGGATACTTGCTGTACAGTAATGCCCAGAACACAATGTGCTCCAGGGGTATAAGTCATCCATTCCCAGCCCTCAGTAGATTATAGAGGTGGTAAAATGTCCATTTATACAGCCCTGCAGGGCATGCTGGGGCTAAAAGACATACTGTCTAGTATACACTAATGACATCAGTGGAAATCTGATTTCTAGAAATATCTGAGGGGGGGGTGAGCATAAGGCTGCGTTAATGGCTTTATGATTGAGCCAGCTCATGAGTCTTCACACTCACTGAAATGCTTCTGCCTTCCATGCACACACATACACACAGTCACATAGAAATACGTATGTCAGTATTTATTGTGGCATACCTGCAGTGACACAAAAAGATTCGCCGTTTTTTAAAAAACAAACAAAATATTCATTATATTACAGAATTCTTTATGTGGAGCTTGTATATGTATAATGTATATTCAAATGCCAAGTACGTGTATTCTTGGCCGTTTGTTTCTATACTTCACAGTCATTTTAATACACACTATACACCGTACCCAATACAATACTACACAGTAGTAATTTATTTAAAAAAATATATATTAATCAGTCGTAGAGCTCAGCTTATTTTTTCCATGTTATACAGTGAAAGCAATTTTCTGTAACACTATTTTTGCTTGGAGAAAATAAAGGCCCATGTTTTGTGTGAGTTATGTTTTGAGCTATTTGAGCTATACTATAGTACTATACTTTTTTTATATATAAATATTTATTTTTACAGTATTTGTAGTGGGCTGGCAGACAATATAATAACCTGCATTATTTTCACAGTGAATGTCTGAATACAGTATTTTATTGTATGGAATCACTGTAAAATATTATTTACAGCACTCTGTAAGGGTCATAAATGGATCTTTAATTTATGGCATCCTGTAAATGATAAGTTTTTTTCAAGGACGCATCAAACATTGTTGTTCAATAGCAATAGTAAATGACCACAGTGTCACTTTTCCTCTTACTGTAATTACTGAACACAAGGAAATGTCCTCAACTGAGGTTTCGAATTTGTCTATTTAATCCTACAACCTCTCAGAGCGAAACCTTATTTAATCTCTCCTTTTTAAGAGGATCTGATCTTTACGTCTCTCCGTATTCCGAGGTAACATTCACAAGCTAATTTCCGTATTTAAATATTCATGTATGCAGATGAGACGGTGTGAGTGTGTTTACACCTACACAGGGTCTGTGACAGACAGACAGTTTGTTTTACAATGAGCTACCCCCTGAGGGAGAGACTAAGGCTAACGGGTGTATTTCGTTTTAAAATAGCAACATTAAGGAGGCATTCTGGGGCCACAGATGAGAAGCCAGTTGATTGAAGGTTTGTCAGGTGGGCGGGTGGTTGGGGGTTGCAAGAAAATAAGGGAGAGAAAAACCAAGTGATGAGGACAATACCACCAGCAGGATTTATTCTGGATTATGATGAAGAGTCAGAAAACTGCACAGGCATGTCAAGAGGTTTCTGTCTCTTTCTCTTCTGCTATCTTTCTCTCCTCCTGCATCCCCCTCCCCTCCAAACTCTTTCCTGTTCTTCACTTGGTCAGCAGAAGCATTTGAAAATGAAATGTTTTTTTTAATGGCAACTGTACAAGAATCTCTCTGTCCTGGAAGCTTTTTTGGAAAACACTTAGAGTTAATTAAGCTCCAATAATTTACAAATGGACTGTGGATTCTTGATGCAGACATTTTTTAGCCTCACGTGGGTCATCTGCTCTTCTTGCCCCGGTGCATTTAACTGCTGGTATACTAGGAAAGAAGTTGTCGTAAACCAGTGTTTTACAAATGTGATTGTGCAAAGAGACTGTCCCCTCTCTTGCTGTCAATAAGAAACAATGCATTACAGCATTAGAGTAAATGTGATTATGGTCACATTACAATGGTGCCTGTCAGTCTTGCATTCCAGAGTGCTTGACCAAACCATCTCTTAAGAGAAACGTGCAGGCAATGTATCGCTCTGGAGGATTCTGGCAAAACCTTGCAAAACTTCAAATGTTATCATATTTGCATGATGTAAAACACCCCAGGTTCTGCTACAACTACAATAAATGTTTATTATTTTATCTTAAATATTCTTATATTATTTTATTATTATATATAATTATATTGTTATTAATCATTTCAGGCAGTCCTTATAACTCAATAGTAATCATTGTATTTGTATTAGAATCTTAACTTTCCATGTCACAGAGAACATGTGGGCGACATTTGGCATTAAACAAACAATATTTAATAATATTATTAAATTATTATATACTTAATTATTGTTATTGATAATATTAAGTAATACCATGTACTTACTATAGGGTTAGGATTAGGTTTTGGTTTAGGGTTAGTTATTGCTATAGCAAGTACATGTAACATGTAACAAAGACATCATAAAATACAGTATTAACCTTTTGTCATTTATGGAGAAAGATTATAGTAACAACATCAAAATTATATGATAGAATAACATAAATACAGTAAGTATGAGTGTGATGCAATGACCAAAATACATTACATAAATGAGCTTAGCAGTATCTTAGCATAGGATCCCCTTTGTCTGGATTATAGCTGTGTGCACTCTTGGCATTCACTCTCATGATGTTCCCACCTGAGATACTTTTAAATAAATAAATATTATAAATAAATCTTACCATTCTAGTCAACCATTAAAAATAAAAAGAAAAAAGAAAATTGTTTTGCAAACTAAATTGTAAGTAAATAACATTTATATTTGTCTATAAAACACATTTTAGGTATTTAAACATAAGTCTTTAGATTGTCAAGATCAGGAGAAACATTCAAGATTGTCTGCAATCTTTTGACAGCTAGAGTGTAGATGTTTAAATGCAAATGACTGCATAAACAAGTAGTTAGCTGTAATGATTACAGCACTAATAGCGGTTTTAATAGATACCGCACCCATGATAATTCTAGCTGACTATAAACCATTTATTTCCAGTTTAATTGGCATTGTAATGCAAATATGGGAGCCATGCCCGTAGTGGATGCTGCAAAATCCTTCTGTCTGTTAAACGCGAGTCTGTCGCCTGGCTGGTGTGTCCTCTCAAAGGTAGTAGCCTAACTGCATATTAATGAGCAGAGCCCAGCTTAACTGGGCCGGGCTGATCTGATCTGTACATGTGGGAGGAAAGACTGGAAGCATTTAGATGCTACGCTACTGTTCTCTTCTGCTCTTCTCTTTACTTCTGTCTTCTCCATCCCCCATTTCTCTCCCTCTTTTTACCTCATCCAACGTACTTACACCAAAACCAATGTGCTTAAGCCACCAACACAGGGATTGATCCAGCCTAATGCATGCAGACTGTTTCTGTGCTGTCTCTTTAAATGCTGTTTCACGCATACATTTTAAGCGCATTTAATGGCCTGGTGATGCTGCTTTTCCCATTGTGTATTATATTTGGATGCATTTTTAAACATTAAAAATAGAACTCTACATAACATACTGTATGTACACATACTGTACATACTGTATGCATTCTTTTCTATGGTTCTATAGGAGATTAATTGTTTAGCGTGTCTCTGTGTTTCTGTGTAGGATGTCATCACATCCTACACACACTGATGGCTGTAAAGGCTTCTCCTCTGAAGCTTCTTTCTTTAACATAATCAATGACATGAGCCTAATTCCCAAAATAGCATTTCTCTGTCAGCTAAAAATAGTCCCAAATGAAACCTAAAGGGAAACCAAAGGCTGGAAGACAGACCTGCCTCCTCAGTGCACAGATCTGCTGATCTCTCTGGCTCTGTTCAACAGACGCTAACAGTCCTTAACGCTCCTTTAATGTTGAAGTTTTGTCTGTTTGAATGCCAGATGTGCTCCAAAAAGCACAAATATCAAATACTATTCAAAATGATGGAAAAATTCAAAACTAAAATTTAAATGTAATAATTAAACTTAGCACTTACTCTTAAATGTGTAAGGCCTATGTTATGTAGGTAATGAATTCTGTACATCAGATTTTTTATTAAACATTTGCAACATTTACATAAACATCTTTAAGGAACATTGGAATACAAAAATCCTTATTAGCATTTAGCTGGCCTGTAGCCTCAAACGGCACACCACGAATCGCCCACAGTCCGTTCACTGACCGTCTGTTGCATGTAAACTGAAAAAAAAAATCAATCTGGCAAACTCTAATCTGATTGGCTGACGATACATTACTTTAAGGAATTTTAGGACAGACAGGGTTTTTGTATTAGTCTGGCTGAAACAAAATTGTGTTTACAAGGTAGCAGGTTAATACAGTGAGTGCTGATTTGTTTTGTTGCACTAAGTAGAAAAAATATTCACAATCCGAACTGTATTTAAAGAAATATGGCTCAAACGGGCTATTTCAAATAAACCCACTATTTCAAATCTATTTCAAATAAACTCACCATTTATTCCGAATGCCACGGTAAAAACAAACAAACTGTTGCTAGTTGCTTTACATGTCAGTCAATGAGTTAAAAATTAACTTTTTCAGTAGGTGGTTCTTGGCCAAAATTAGCTACACTGTATAGTCCAGAGGTCTGGCTACATGATACTAATTAGCCAGTTGCAGTATTATATAAGTATTTATTAAACTTGACCATCAGTGACATTTTTATATCTAGTTTGTGTGATGAAATTCAGCCATTGATTTACTGTTGTTTATTTCTCAAAATGTATTTTCACTGTATTTTATTCCTTTTTGTTGCCATTGTAAATATTTGCTAAAACCTGAATCAGTCTCACTTGCTAGGACACATGCTAGTTATTGGTCATGCAGTGTGACGCTATTTTGAACATAGCAGAACATTTGATATTATAAGGTGACATAAAATCTTCAGTGAGAAGGCTGGTGGTATTTTATGCTGGTTTCTGCAATGGATGATGAGTGGAAGGGAATTTAGGTGTTTTCCACTCTTACATTGACTGTGCTGGACTCTGTCTTTCACTGTGTCTGTCTGTCTCTCTCTTCACTCCTCTTCTATCACTAGTTCTTCTCTCTCTCTGTCTCTCTGTCATTGCTTTGCCCTCTTGTGAGCATAGGGTGGATCATGCCAGGTTGCTCTGCCAGGCTGCCATGTGCTTGGCACAGAGGAGAGCGCCAGTGAATCAGCCTTTTCTTTCAGCCGTACCTCCTGTACTGCAGTGGGAACCACACACACACACACAGAGTAAAAGAATTCAGGTCTTTATTGTTCTATCTCATACTACATATAGCGAAACCATAACACTACATAATACTCTGTCTGCATATAGGAAATAATTTGCACAAAGTACCAGAAACATATTTGAAACCCAAGACATTAGATAAAACTAATTCATCACACATGACCTGCTATTGAAATCTCACATCTTACTAACCAGCTGATGATCTGTGATCTGTTACAGAATGCTGAAACTAACAAAAGTTACAAAAATGTGTTGTTACAATGTTATTACATTGTACTTATGCTGTAATAACACCAAGTGCCATAGTAATGATCTTTAAAGTAATGCACAATAAATTAATGTATTTACCCTACAATTGGCCCAAATCGCTTTTAACTTAAATAATAAAAGAACTATAGAAACAAAAGTCATTATCCTTTAGGTTCAAGCTGTGATAATCAACCTGCTGTATTTCTGAAAACCATATTGATCTTATTTATTAGAGAGCTTATGACACTTCCGTGCCCTTATGAATTATCACTGGCTAACAAAGACACTCTTACAAACCCATATTTGTCTGACGTGAGCATGTTTCTTTTAATGGTTTGTGGATAAATGAGCTGTATCAACATGTGTGAATCCTACAAAATACTGAGCAAATGTTTGAGCTGGACACTAAGCTCTTTCAGATATTAAGAGAATCAATTCTGTTTACCAAATAACAGAATTTAATTTTCAGAATTTTTAAGATGTACAATGAATATGTAACATTTTCCACAGCCAGAGGATACTCTAGATTGGAATTTGTGATTGAGAGCACACACATGCATGTTCATTAAAAACTAATGATGCAATATCTTGCAGTCACTTGTGGTGATCTGTAGTTGACTCACTGGATAACTGGGTAATGGTTTCTGTTGGTGGTTGCCGTCTGACTGGTCCTGAGGGAGCATGTCTGAGCTTGGCTCAGTCTGGGAACCTGCACAAGATTCTGGGAAAGTGGAGGTGGTTGGAGAAGCAGGGAAAGGTTCAAGAGAAGTGCTGACTCATTGTGGAGTTGGCAAGGGGGAGCTGGGAGACACATGAGTGAATTGCAATTTCCTCCACGGCTGACAGACGCACTAGTTGGTTTAGCAGAAGTCAATGGAATGGCTACTATTGTGTCTTCTTAATGTTCACATCCAGGCTAGACAGTTAGACCAAACCCATCTTAGCCTGTGAGTGCTTCTAACCAATCGTTTTCTGCTCTGCTTTCAAAAACTTCTAGTTTCCTTTCTACTCAATGCAAATAGAAGAGAAGCATGAAAATATTCTCTACAGTAAATTTACATGCCCTGTGGATGTATCAGTAATAGCTTGTGTAAACGTGAAAGCTACTCTGCATCTCTATTATGACTCTGAAGATCCAAAGCAAATGTTAATGGATGCAGCCTGTTATGTAATTTCAATGAAACCACTATGCCTGAGGCAAAATGGACTCTGTTAAGGAAATCACAGACAAAAGAAACAAGCCGAGGGCACTGAATTAATATTTTATTTCTGGTCAGCATGGTGGATGTATGCTTGTATTGATATGTAATAATGTATGATAATAATAAGATATGCTTTTAATATAGTTATATGAAGGCCTATGTGTACAGCAAGATTAGTATTAGTATTTGTAGGTATTTCATAGGAGGTTCATAGAATATATTGTTATTGTTATATATTGTTTATTCTGTTATGCATGATTTCTAGAGATTGTTGACAACCATCTTGATAGCACACACAAAAATTAAATAATTGATAAACACAAATTAATTTTACGCCATATCAACTTATGTTATACTTGATGAGTATTGATGCTATTGTAACCATACAAAAAGTGTAAATGACTGTTGTGCAAAGGATGTGTCTCCTCTACAGATTATCCACAATGTGTCATCCACATTATTGTATAGCTCTTTACTTATACATAAACAATTGTATAAGTAAACAATATAGTCACTTTAGCAAAGAAAAAACAACCTTTGAGTGATAACATTTCCCACCTGTAAAAAATGTAACAAAGGAAAAATCAAAGATGAAATGAATCAATGATTAGACAGAGAAATGGAGGAGAGCAAACAGTATGTCAATCCAGTTCAATGATTTTCCTCTTCATTTATTTATCTAATTTCTCCACCGTTATTCCAGTCTTGCTGAACTGCAGTGGAGTTTGCCTTTAAATAGCTGAGCTCTGACAATTGTCTGTGTGCAGCCCACACACACACACACACACACATCCTCTCATCCTACTCAAGAACTGAGCTGGGCCCGAGACATCTGGGTGGATCCTCAAACAGGCATGTGGGCAGCCGTGCGTTTCAAGAGCCAGAGAAACTGACAGCCTGCTCTTTACTTCTCAACACAAACACATACACACATACCCATACTGGAAATCAGTTAATGTCTATATCA
Organism: Ambastaia sidthimunki; assembly: GCA_036877625.1. Classification (NCBI taxonomy): domain Eukaryota; kingdom Metazoa; phylum Chordata; class Actinopteri; order Cypriniformes; family Botiidae; genus Ambastaia; species Ambastaia sidthimunki. The sequence continues at coordinate 1,718 of JAZGTK010019122.1, read as the reverse complement.
GACAGTGAGGCACATTTAACAAGCCCTCATTGTGTGATGAACCTCCAGTTTGTGCTGGTATCAGCATCTTGTTGAAAATAAGGAGAATAAGAGGCTGTTATTTTATTATGAGAAGATAAATTACCAGCAGCCCCTATATCTGGACCTTAACTCAGTCCAGATTCAGTGCTAATTTGCATTATACTTTATTATATACTACTCAACAATGAGGTGGTTACTAGTTCAATCATTTATAAAACTGCATTTCGCTGCCCTGTACTGCATTTTGTTGCCCTGTGCTTGTACATGTGTAATGACAATAAAGTTGAATCGAATCTAATCTAAAAAAAGTTACTAACACAAAATAGCTATCAAAATTCTTTAAAGAAATTTTTGGAGAAATCTTTGTAAATTCATAACATTAGATATTATTTAATTCTGTACTCAAAACAGTATTTTACAAAATAAATGATAACCTCAAGACGTCATCACTGAATGGAATGAATACATTTACACTAAACACAACTAATACAATTACAATGCACAATTATTTACAAAACTAAATAAAAAACTGTAGCCTTCAAAAACATGGTACAAAAAGAATTTCTGATATTAAATTAATCTGTGAATCACTTATTTACAGAAACCTTTGCAATAAACAGATTCACTAAAGTGAATCATATTTTTTCATATATGAGAGAAAGGGGCATTTGATTATTGTCTTATAACACACTTATGTCTCATTGAATAGCTGTACAACACAGCTTTACAGCAGAGCGAGTAATGTCAATTATCAGACGCACACTCCTGAAACGTCTTATATATATGGAAAGTCTGATTCATTTTAGATAATCACTTTATTTGGGCAGTTTATGTTAATGAACCAGATCAAATAAGAAAATGTTTCTATCCAGTCCCTGGAAGTTTTTGTGTCTAATATATAGTGACATATGTAGTTAAACACTGCCTTTCATCTTAGTTTTCAACTTTTATATTTTATATATATTATATATTTATATTTTATTATAAATTATATTTTATATAATTTATACATTTAGTTTATAAGTTATATCTTAGCTTTAGTTTTTTTAATCTTTTGGTCATATTTCATGTAACTTTATCTGTTTGAGTTTAATTTACCCCAATCATAATGGCTTGTAGTGTATTAATGTTTTTCAACAGAATGGTTTCATACTCTGAGTAGCCTATAGCTTGGTAAGCCAAATTTTAAAGTGGTTTCCCCCAACATTTAGCTTAGAGAATTAAGTTTTACATAACACTCTGTTGTCTTCTATGATATGATATGGTGACCCTGATGTCCAGCCTTTGAGAACAAGCGCTGGGGGTCTCTATCTCTTCAGAAGTGTGAGTATAAACATTAGCAGGATCTCTGGCTGCTCGGTGGGGGCTTGTGGCAGACAGATGGACTCTATTAGAAAAAGAGCTGGTCTATGGAGCTTGTGATGGCTTTCACACGCGCACATACACTCAAAGTATGCTCTATTTAGACTGTAACGTTTGCCGAAGGGGGATGTCACATGATGAAGTCAAATCAATGAAGCTTCCTCCTTCGCCATCACAGAAGGAAACATATATAGCCACATTCTCGCTCTTTCTCCTCCATCTGTCCATCTCACCGCTCTTACCATTACCTCTATTCATTCCCTTTTTATCTTTACCCTAACAACACTGTTCAATGTTTGCAGTTAAAACATACCTTTATTGTATGTGACCTTATA